>CM046887.1:17823370-18097542 GCA_025688845.1 Cucumis hystrix | reverse complement strand
AATTAATTTATTCCTTGAAGCAATATGCTTCTCTTACTTTTGCTTGAAGATTGTTTATATACAATTGCATACAGGTTGTATGGTCTATGCTCTTGATCTTGACAGGTAAGAAAATGAAATTTCTTGAATTTTTTTTCCCTATCAATTAACATTGTGGTGGCAGTCATGAATGACTCATAAGATAAAGATTAAATCTCTATCTGAAAACAGGAGCCTTATAAAAAAATATTTTAGATTAATGATAGATTTTGACCCTTTTGGATGGTTTTGGTATTGAAATGTCCAAATAGACCTAACTCTTAGTTGATCTACTTTTACTTTTTGATGTCATTAATTTATATTATGTTTAACTTACTACTTGTATTCTCAAAATTCTAGGTCAAACTTGTAATTTAACTTAATTAAATTGTTGGTGTTTATTATTATTTCAAATAAGGTAATAATTTGAATAATGTACTTTTGAAATGGGAAGAAAACAATAAAAAGGAAAAGAAAAAAGGGTTGTCTGTTTGATTGATTGGTACAAACATTTTGCAATCAACTAAGATTTTTAGTATGACCCCCTCACAAATTCCTTTTTTTGCAAAAGAAGCCCTCATAGTAGAGATTCCTTTGCTTTTGAAAAGGGTCTCTTTTGAAATGGTCTATTTGTTGCTTAAAGAGGATGTCTCTCTTTTTTCTTTTTTATTTGGACCAAATATTTTTGTACAAAGTAGCATCACAATCTACAAAAGAATATCCTCACCAAATTTCCTTTCCCCCCCATAGAAAATGATGGGTTGGAAATTTACACCCCATTAATTAATAATATTCAAATCCCATTAAATTATTCTCTATACTTTTGATATATTATTCAAATTTTCAAAGCTTGAATTATTCCCTTTTATTTTCTCTCTCAATTCAAAATCAATTAAAATCTTCTCATCTTCTTCCTCCAACTCAATTCCATCCAATAATTTAATAAAATAGCGTATACTTTTCATTTCATAATATAAAATTTTAATATTTTCAACATAATATTCCAAATTGAGCTGGCTTGAATAATAATAATATCAATTATTTTTTAAATTAATATAAAGTGAGAGGAAGAAACACTATGGTGGGCTTTTGAAGGCCCACTAAACACAAATTGCAAAAGAAAAGAGATAGAGAGAGGGGGGGTATTTAGGTAATTTGGAAAAACGAGATCGCAATTATTTTGGGGAAAATAATTATAACTGCGTGACATCAACGCTATCTCGGGCGAAACTGCGTTGTAAGAAGAGAACAGAGAGAGGATCATTTGGAGAACTTATTTCGTCAGTGGACATAAATTCAATCTTTCTCTCAATCCATTTTCAGAAGGAAAAAGAAAAACGAAAACCCTAGAAAGAGATTTGTAGGAGAAAGAAAGTAGAAGGAAGTAGAAGAAGAAGCAGCCGGGAAAGATGTCGTGGCAAGTTTACGTCGATGACCATTTGCTGTGCGAAATTGAGGGCAATCACCTCACTTCTGCGGCCATTATCGGTCAAGACGGCAGCGTTTGGGCTCAAAGCCAAGCTTTCCCTCAGGTTTTCTCTATTTCTTTCAGGATATTTTTGAATCCGAGTATTGATTTGATTGATTCTTTGTAATCCATGGCTGGATCTGTTTGGACTTTTTTTTTTTTTTTTTTTTTTTTTTTTCCAATTCAAGATCTAGATGAGTTGATCTGATTGTTTTTCAGGTCGATGCATTACTTCGGTGTAACTCTTTGCAGTTTTGTTAGATGTGATTGAAATTAGAATCTGTTGTTGTTTCTTTTTTGTTTATGTTGATTTAATGTTGCTTTTGTATACGAAGCAATGAAGATCTGGAGTATTTCGATTTTGTTAGTTAGGAATTGGTTCAGATGCTGTGCTGAAATATAAAACCTTCGATTTTGAAAAGGGAAATTTGAGTATCTGTTGTTGCGTTTACATTTCTCTTTATTAGTTCGTCATGGTGATTGATATCGTATGGTGTTTGTTATGTATGGAATTGACAGAAGAAGTTGAAGGTTGTTGATCCATCTAACTTTCCTGATTTCTTGTCAACTGCATGAGATTCTCAATGCATGTTCTTGTTTTTTTGGTTATATGCAGCTCAAGCCTGAAGAAGTTTCTGGCATCGTGGGGGACTTCGATAATCCTGGGACGCTTGCTCCGACTGGTTTGTACATCGGTGGTACAAAATATATGGTAATCCAAGGGGAGCCTGGAGCTGTTATTCGTGGGAAGAAGGTGATAAACTTTAACAGTACTGTGTTATACTTTTCTTCTGTGAGTTGTGACTCCAAGATCGATATGATGAGCATGCAAACAATTTATTCTGATCAATGTTCTAAAATTTACTTGATTAGCTGCATCTGAATATGGTATGCTTCATCTTAGGTTAGTTCTCTAATTGGTCAGTCAAGATAGTTACAGTTGCTAAAAGTTTGTAAATTCATCTGAATATGATGGCACCAATGCACTGTTCTATTGGTGGAGATAGAAATATCTTTGATGTTTATTTCGGCAAATTACAATTCTCCTTTCCATTGAATTTTTAAAAGGGGTCATTGCAAATATATCAATCAAATTCGAAGTATTAGCAAATATAACACGAGGTAAAAAAAAAAGCTGCCAATACAGCAAACTTTAGATCTAGCTCTTGGAGTCCTAAAAGTTCTACTTATTGGAATTACCCTCTTAAAAACTAATTATCTCTTGATTTTCAGGGCCCAGGTGGGGTTACTGTTAAGAAGACTGGTCTGGCTTTAGTCATTGGTATCTATGACGAACCAATGACTCCTGGTCAATGCAATATGATTGTTGAAAGGCTTGGGGATTATCTTATCGATCAGGGTCTCTAAATATCGGTTTGTTTCCTACTGCTACACTCTATCCAAGTTCTTATTTGCATCCAGCTTTCTCTCATTGCTTATACGATATATCGTTTGGATTGCTGCTAATTTCAGGGAAACCATGTATTGTTTGTACAAGTCTATGGACACTTGAATGGAAATGGGTTTGATTGATGCTTGAGGAGTGATGCTTATGTTTCTCGTTATTAGTGTTGTCTCTTTCACTTTTTTTATTTTTGTCCCTTTGAAATATTGTGGTGGTTTTCAAGTGAGGTCCATGTTGTAGCATCAAATATGGATTTGGTAAACCAATCAGCATAAATTTATAATTACTCTTCTCTATTGTATCTGTTGATTTTTGCAGCGGGCTCCTGTATAACATGAGCAGATATATAGTTTCTTTTAACCCAAATGTGGGACGTTTGCACATTTTAGTCCATCTTGTTCAACATCAATTCATTTCCTTTTCTTCTCTTTTATTTTTTATAATTACACTTCTCCACACCACTTTTAGAGCTTAATCCTGCCAAAGACCTAAAAGCAACAATTTAGAGAGTATGTATTCTTGTAGTACTGAGAACGCGCACGAATGCTTCTATGTCGCTACCAGGCATTGTAACAACAATTTTTGTTCCGTATGACCAATTAACAGATGGTTGTAGACATTTTATCCGTTAAGATGTACTCAAGTTTGCAGCATCATGCATTAACATACCCGCCTACCGTCTTTGTTTCTTCAACATATGAATTACCTTAAACTATATCTTTGTGGAGTAAAATATGGACAATCTTGATTTCTCTTTTCTATCCATTTTATTATACTTCATTCACCACTCATTCTTAGAGGTTTCAACTTCTTGAAATTTCTTGAGGTTGACAACGATACAAAGTGTATTTCAATCAAATAAAATGTTGAAGAATCAAATCCCGACTCCTTAATAAGATGTAAGGCATAATGATAATATAAGTCAAGATCTCTTACACAATCTGTTAGTGTGTTTGGATTAAACTTTCAAATGTTCAATTTAGAAAATAAGTTATTTTGAAAAAAAAAGTGTTCGAAAGTTACTTTAATTGTATTTTAAATCATTTTTAAGAAAAAGAGTTTAAACAAAAATGAATATATTTACAAACAGATTCTATATCACTTTGGCTTAAAGGATAGTGTATATCATGGAATAAGAGGTAAAAAAATTTAAATGTGCGAGTTAAATAGATGTTGACTGCTAGCGTTAGGTTGGGCGTTGCAATACTTCCCATTGGCTAAAGCTTCCAAATGAAAAGGTGGGTCTGTCGATGATACCTTGTGATAAAGTCCAAATATCTCATCATAGTGTATGGGCCCTGTGGTCGGTTTATATGAAAGAAAATATGGTTTAGTGAAGAAGTGGGGATGACTATGACTCTTGTTTTGTTTGGGTTTGTCAAACACTTGCAAAACACTAACCGAACAGTTTGGTTTGGAGAGAACGGTTTGGATCGGTTTATTTAACCCCCGGAAAACCGAACCGATTTATATTCCGTAACGTCTATAATAATATTTACGCGCTCCTCAATGTTTTGAATTTATTTGATTTATATTCTTTTTGCTTCTTTGAAGAATCAGATCGTCGCTTTCTTCACTGTCTCTGTAGAGGAAAAGAAAAAGGAAAAACCTCAATCCCACATTTCTCTTCTTTCAATCTCCTTTTCCTCACCAACCGCTATTCAAACCCTACGATTTCATCAAGATGAAGGCCAAGACGCCATTGAAGCAGCTCAAGCTCTCTGTTCCCGTTCAAGAAACTTCCATCCGTTCTTTCCTGTAAGTTTAATCCATTTCTCTCTTGTTTTTCTACTTAATTTTCATCATTTCTTCTTCCTTTTCAGTGTTCCTTTCATTTCCTTACAGCTACTCTTTATTTGATTGCGTGTGAATATGCTATCGTGCGTTCCTCAATGGAGGTTCGATTGAGTTGCATTCTTAGTTTCTTGGAAATTGATGCTAGAAAATATACATCTTTTTTTAGAAGTTTGGTGGACTTATCTTTTGTTGACTGGATGAATTCAATTAACCCGCTTCATTCATCTACTTTCCATTTCGAGTATTTCTAATTTCAGGAAGGATTTAGGGCATGATCTGTCAGATTTATAATGAATTATTAATACTTTTTTTTTTTTTTTATATATATTTCTGTTTCATCGGTCATCGTTTCTGTTTTTGTAAATTTCAGGACTGCAAGTGGAACATTTCATGACGGCAATCTACTCCTGAATCAGAAAGGAATGCGGCTTATATCTGAAGAGAAAGAATCGCAGGTAAGTTTCTTTTACTTCAAACATACTAATTTGAATCCGTGAGAACTGGCCTAATCTGGTTATTTGTGTGGTTTATATTAATGTTAGATCACTTTTTCAATTTTCAAATTTGTTTGAACAGACTACAGATTCTAAGGAGCTTGATGTTGATTTCTCGTTGGAAGATCTAGAGACTGTGAAAGTTATTGGGAAAGGAAGTGGAGGTGTAGTACAACTTGTTCGACACAAATGGGTTGGAAAACTTTTTGCCTTAAAGGTTGTTATATTGGTGGAACAATTCTACACTCTTGCATCTGTTTTTGGTCATTCTACTTTTGCTTTAAGTTATTCACATATTTTTGTTCCTTGGCTTTGTTATATTAGTTGAAGAAGCTGCTGCAGGAATGTAGCAGTTTCTAATATTTACATTTAATGTGGAGGTAGCTAGTAAACTGCTAATACGTTCATTTAGCTATGAAGATAAATTCAAATTCCCTTCCCAAAAGCAGTAGAGGTTGGTCTTGGTTTACAAGTTAAATTTGTTGAAGTTGAAAGTTCTTACTAAAATGTAGGATAATGAGCTAGTTTTATCTCTTTGATCTATGGGAAAAAAGAACAATGAGTTTTGGCAATAAGTCAAAAGCTAGATCAGGCAGTGCCTCAGGGGTGACTAGTGACTGGTGAGAGTAATATGGTAAACTATTCATTGTTATGATTATTTCTATGGTATTGTTGAATTATGTTTGATGTCGATTCATTGTTTTATTTGTTTCACGTCTTCTTTAAGCTAAAAATAAATTACCATTCTGTCCAAGTAGTTGCGCAATTAACTTGTCTTCCTGTTTGGAAGTGTTCAAATTTTGAGGCCATGGTATCTGTTTGATTTTGGTTATCTTAGATATATAGCTTATTTATCCAAACTCCATAGTTTTTAAGAATTTCACTTTGCTTAGTCTTAGTATGCTTGTGATGTCGTCTCCGTCAAAATATGCTATTGTTTGTGCTATTTTGGCTTGTTTATATACAAACCTCGGGTGCATATTCTATAATTCTGTTGGTCTCTTTTCTACCACATGCTTCAGGTAATCCAGATGAACATACAAGAGGATATCCGTAAACAGATAGTACAGGAACTGAAAATAAATCAAGCAGCACAATGTTCACATATTGTGGTCTGCTATCATTCTTTCTACCACAACGGTGCCATTTCTCTTGTGCTAGAATACATGGATCGTGGTTCTTTAGCCGATGTAGTCAGACAAGTCAAAACAATTCTTGAACCATATCTCGCAGTTGTTTGTAAACAGGTCTCAGGTTTCTGTTATTCACATCAAAACTTGAATGAAAAGGTCAAGTTTTTTACTCATGCTCACCCACCTCAACTATATTCCAGGTTTTACAAGGTCTGGTATACTTACATCATGAGCGACATGTCATACACAGAGACATCAAGCCATCCAATCTACTTGTGAATCATAAAGGTGAGGTCAAGATCACTGATTTTGGAGTAAGTGCAATGCTAGCAAGTTCTATGGGTCAGAGAGATACATTTGTAGGGACTTACAATTACATGTCGGTATGTGTAATTTCCCCTCGATACTGTAAAATCATTGAATGGATGACTTCACGCACAGTGTTCTGTTTATGAAATCAGTTTTTACTTCCCTTTCAGCCTGAACGAATTAGCGGGGGAACATATGACTACAGCAGTGATATATGGAGTTTGGGTTTGGTAGTACTTGAATGTGCAATTGGAAGGTTTCCTTATTTACAATCTGAGGAGCAGCAAAGTTGGCCAAGCTTTTATGAACTCCTTGAGGCAATTGTAGCAAAGCCACCTCCTTCAGCTCCACCGGATCAATTCTCCCCTGAGTTCTGTTCTTTCGTTTCTGCTTGGTAAGTACCTTTTTCAGGTTTTCTCATTTTGGATAGTGACGTAGTAAGAAGCACTCATACATTGTCTAGATATGCATGGAATGGAATACTTCTTGAGTAGACTAAATAAACAAACGATAGCCATATAATTTTGAGTGTAAACTACGTCAAATTAATTTTGTAATGCATGAATACACTTCCAATTTTCTTGATACATGATTATAAAAATGATACAAAATGTATAACCATTTTGTTATTTATTTTTAAAATTAAACCTATTTGTTTTGAAGTTTTGTATCTCATATCCGTGTATCTATGCTTCTCCCATTCAATTTTTTTAACATTTCATTTTTCATTACAATTGGCAGCATAAAGAAGGACCCAAAAGAAAGATCATCATCATTACATCTTCTGGTTGGTAGCCTTTGTTTCCCCTTTCAGTTTCAAGTCATGAATATCAGTTTCCTTAAACAAAAACTCTTTTTTGGTTATAGAATCATCCTTTCATCAAGAAATTCGAAGATAAAGACATCGACGTCGGGATTCTCGTCGCCAGCTTGGATCCACCGGTAAGTTTTCCCAGACAACAACAACAATAACCATAACAATAATAACAATAATCATAAAACATTTGTGTTTAATGTAATATCTTAGAAGGAAAAGAAAATAGAATTTACAATCTGTTTCTTTCTACCTTTGTGTGTAATATGCTCTCTTTTTCCTCGTAAACACATGGAATGTTTTGGTTGTCAAATTAGTGATTTCCTAAGATTTTCTTGGGTTCATTTATTTATTTATTTTGTAAAATCATAAAATTAAACTAATTAGGTAATGAAATTAAACTTAACGAAGAAATTTCCAGGAAAATATTCATGTTTGAAACAACAGTTTAGATTGATTTTTTTTTTCTTCTCCACAAAACTGCTAATTTAAAACAAATTCTCTTTTCTACCGAACACAATTGTTTACTTTGAATTAATCTAAAGTTTTATGATGGCACCTAAGCACGAAATCTGTCTCTTATTAAACTAAACATTAAAGAAAAAGCTAAATCTATCTCTTACAATTCTTTCCTTTTTTCATTTTTAATTCATAATGATTTGTACTATTATATTATCTTGGAGTCTTTATAAATGTTTTGAATTGTTGTTGGAATAGAATTTGGAAAAGGGTATTATTGCAACATTTTGAAAGAAGTGTGATATGTTTGAAGTTTAGATGAATATTAGAAGAATGATGTAATAATAATAACAACAACAACAATAATGTTATATTAATATTTGTAGAATGAATATATTCTAATTTCTCTCTCTCTCTCTCATAGCTGTTCTTCTTAGCCAGAAAAATCCAAGCTGCCTTCAAAAACTCCTTTTTCCCACTTTTGCTCTACTCTTTCTTCCATAGGAATCTCCATTCCTTATCACTTTCATTTTCCCCTATTCGATTCCAATTATATATATATATATATATATAAAAGCTTTTATTGAGAAATTAATATTATTTAATCAAAATCAACTGAAGAATTGGAACCGACAATTTTTTCTTTTTTTTTTGAAAAATTCAGCCAAGTTGACAAACTTTTTAAACCGAATTGACGAACTAATTTTGTGCTATATAATTTTTTTTATCAAAAATGTTATTCGAACTATTTGCCATTTCGGCCCTATTATCAAATTTCCGTAATTAATATTTAGAAAAATAAACTCTATATTATTTATGTTAATAGATGTTTTATTTACTAATTTAAACGTTTAATTTTTTTGTTTTATAATCTTATAAGAAATGTTATTGATATTGACATTATTATAAAATTAAGTCGTTCATATTTGTGTTGACATAGAAGATGAGTATAATATTTTTATTTGTTTATTTAAGAAAAAAAAAAAACAGTTGATTTCCATTTTGTTTCTACTCCAAATCAATTAGAAAAATGGTTATGATATATTATGATAATTGAAGGCAACACAAGCATAGTTCCCCCAATAATCAAGAAAAGGAAAATAAACCCAATAGAAAGTAGAAAGGGGGAAGAGATTTGGATGGTGAATGAGTTTCAATTTCTGTGGGTATAATTTGAAACCCTAATAATGGGGCATATGGTTTTGTAGCACATGGATAAGATCTCTTACATAAGCAAAAAAATTAAAGGGTTGGTAAAGGATGTGTGGTGCTTATTTGAAAGCCAATCACATTTTGGGTCACCATTCATGAATTAGTCAATCCTCCTTATCTTTTTCTTCCATTCCCAAGACACCCTCCTAACCATTACACTATAAGATGGTATATATTTTTGGACACCTCCAAGTTTAAAATCTTCTTACCCTAAAGTATTAATTATATCCATTCACAATTTCTGATTACTCCTTAGTTAAGTGAATTAAGATTAGTTTGATTTTTTTTATCAAGTTCTAAAGTTTTCTAGTTGATGAAAAAAGTCTAACATTTTTAGTATAGGTTTAAAAAAGAAATTCTAGAAATAATGATCACTAGCTTTGATTCACCATTAGCATTTCATATTTAAAAATAATCAACCGTAGTTTATGACTTTGTTTTTTCGAATTAGAAACGTAAAACATAGAAAATGGATGTATAACTTTTTAAGTTGATTCAATGTTTTGTAAAATTACATATATCCTTTAAACCTTAATGATACTTGTTGACTTTTTTTAATAATAAAGTGCTATTAATTAAACTATTTGAAAAAAAAAAAGGTAGATTTATGAGAATAAAATATGAAAATTGACATCTTATTATTCACTCTAAAGTAAATTTTAGGACTTCAATTTAATAGAAAATGACATAAGTGGAAAACATGACAAAAATATCAACCAAAAAACAAGTTGTTCAATAATGCATTTATTAACCAATGTTGTAAAGGGAGTACTTAGTGTAAGTAATTTGGTCAT
This sequence comes from Cucumis hystrix, assembly GCA_025688845.1. Lineage (NCBI taxonomy): Eukaryota > Viridiplantae > Streptophyta > Magnoliopsida > Cucurbitales > Cucurbitaceae > Cucumis > Cucumis hystrix. The sequence continues at coordinate 18,087,639 of CM046887.1, read as the reverse complement.
AATCTCCTCTCATATCATTTTCAAGCTAAGTATACAATTGAGAAGACCAAATCTAAACTTTTAGATAATGGCCATTTTTAATAAATAAGAAATAAAACCATTTCTCCAAAAATAAAAAATTGCATTATCAATAAAAAAAAAAAAAAAAAAAAAAAAAAAAAACAAAAAAACTAACCTCAATCCACCTATTCATTGATTAAAGCAATATGTATACATTTTCTATATTTGATATTACTTAACATACCAAATAAAACCTTTTATGATGTCATTTGAAACTTATATAATAATTATATCCAAGTAAAATAGGAGATGAAATCTAAGATACCACTTTGAGTTGCAAAAAAAAGGATATGCATTATTAGATATAATATAAAAATCTTTCAAGTTGATTTTTTTAAAATAAAAAATTATACAAAAAAACTTAGGATTCATAATTAACGAATATCAATTTTATGTCTTATCAACTATGTACTATACCTCTAGTAAATCGTATTTTTCTAATAATCACATTTAGTGAATAATTAGATTTATCTTTATAAAGTTTGGGGTGTGATGTGGAACAAAAGACATGAAAGAATGTAAAACCTGTCAAGTCTTTAAGGAGCAAAGTAGGGAAAGATGTTGACATTAATTAGTTTTCATCTTTCAAAGATCCAAAAAGAGAGATGGTGACTCAGATTTGGATGTCTTCAATTTTAGACCTTATCCTTAATTATTTTCTTGTAATATGAGAAACCAAATCAATTTGCAACCATATATATACTTTACACTATCACCCAAAATTCTTATCATCATTAAATATATATATGTGTACACATTTATTTATATGTCTATTGTGATCCTACTCATCCTATTTATTAAAATAATTCAAACCCATCAAAAAGAAACATTTTTTGGTCAATACCCCTACACTTCCTCTTGCTTCTATTTTTAAACTTCATCCCCTCATTCCTTTTATTCTTCAAAGTTTCTTTAAATTTTATTTTCCTTTAGACATGGAAGGCAAAGGAAAGATTGATCTTGAAGATTTTGAAGCCATGGATCAGTTGAGGAAACTCAATTGGGTGATCATGGAAACTAGAAAAGATGAAGTTTTGGAAGCTTCAACTTCTTCCACCATTGATTCTTCTTCGATGAATTCCATTGAATCTTCTGCATCAGAATTGTTAGAAGATGCATCGTCGTCCTCCTTAACGTCAAACTCTTCGTCGTCATTGTCGCTGTCGCCATCGTTATCGTCATCGGATGACGGACCTCTCTATGAACTCTCAGAGCTCATGGCCAATCTCCCTATCAAGTAAGTAATTAAAGAAAGAGATTATATGAAAAGTGTTATGCTATTATATAACGACCAAATTAAATTTTAAGTAACCTTTTTTTAAACCATAATTTGACTTTGGGGTTTTTGCAGAAGAGGGTTATCAAAATTCTACAATGGAAAATCACAATCATTTACATCTCTAGTAAGTGTAAAGAGCTTGGAAGATCTTGCAAAGAGAGTGAATTGTAACAATAATTATAATTCTCAAAGGAAGAAGATCAAGTGTTGTAAAAGTTATGGAGGAAGTTTGGAATCCCAAAAATCTTCTAATTATCATTCTCCAAAGCCTTTGATTGCTAAAAAAGTTTCAAAGCCTTCTTCTTTGCTATCTTCTGTTTGTACTAAGAGAAGTAATAGGTTATTTGATGCCCATTGTTAATGCATCTTCTTCCCCACACTCATGTTTAGAGGGTTAGAGGGTTAAGGCTATTTCTATCTTTTTTTTTTTTTTTTTTTCCAATGATTTTGTGGCCAAAGTGGTTGGCTAGTTTTTGTGGAAGAGAGTATTTTTTTTTTCAAATCAAAGCGATAATGATTGAATCTCAGTATTTACAATACTTGTTGCGTATTTAGATCGTCTTTGATTCTACCCATACCAGCAAGACATTAGTGTATTTGAAATAATGACTCCATGGCTAAAAAAAGAAAGATGGAGAGACTAATTCATTCCCATTATTTATTTCAAGGTGTGAATGTGTGTCCAAATTTGTTTCTATATAAGTAGGTATGCATTTGAATTTTTTTTTGAAAGAAAGGACATATGTAAAATACTGATATAACTTTCTTAAATGAAGTTAGATTTGTGTTTGCCTCGTTGTGACAAAGAATCACTATAATTTTTACTATATAATTCCAAGCAACCAACATACGTATATATTGTTCTTATCTTTAGCTAAGGTAATATTTGTGTACTTTAAGATCATATTCAATTTTTCACTCCACATGTATATAAAACTTTGATCCAAGAAGAATGTAATCAAACAAGTGTAGCAACTCAATCCTATATTGGAAATAAGGTTTTTAAAATACCATCTAAAAAAAGCATATATGGGTAGAGTTATCAAATCAATGTTTGTTATAGTTTGATCAGTTGTGAGTATATGTTCATCTTTTTGTTGAAAACTTTTGTGAGTGATAATAAATCGATTGTCAAAGATGCTAGGTATAGTACTCTCGAAACAAGGTACTTTGGATTAAGTTTTATTTTAGTTTATCTAAATAATAACAATAGTTTCATGACATGATAACGAAATATATATCCTTAAAATTCATAGAAAGTGTTAATAAAAATTGATGACGAAGAAATTTATTTTACGTGATTGATTAACCGTGTGTTAGAAACGCCCACAAACGTAGAAAGAGAGTAGTTTTTTCGTTAGAGAAAAAAATCAAATTAGATTTAGAGGCACTAGTACGGTTTCAATAAATGACCAAAATTTCTAGATATTACTGTTATGGTTGTTTTTCTAAATAGGTTAGGTGGAACATTAATTGAATTGTAAAACCTAATCAAATATTTTACATTTGGTTTCAAATTATATTTTTCAAAAAAGATGTGTTGGTGCTCAATTCTCACATGTATAAGTCGTGGTTGCGAGTTGCAAGCCCCTTATGGGTCTGACAACCTACTTGTTCTTCCTAGTCCTCTCTCACTTTCTAAGCCAACCTACATGAAAGATCCTTACATGGGTGTGATGTTGAGTCTACCACACTTCTCCAATACCCTAAAGTTAGTAGATTGGGTGTATAGTTCAGTTAAGAATACAAAAGTAACGCTATAATTATTTTTGTAAAGACTGTTTACAACACTCGTGACCACAAGGTGTCAAACTAAGTAACTCAATTATTTATTGATTGGTATATATTTATTAGCTCATTGGTTGACACAAAACCTAATGCTCTAATTTTTTCCTTTTAGGACGCAACGTTCTCTAAGGGCACCTCCCGATTTTTCTTGGGTTTGGGTCCGTTTATAAGCTCTAGGTCTTATTCGAATATTTGGGGCAATCCTCAACAAAAATAGTTAATCATAAATTGGCATCGTTCAAATTGAAAGATAAAGTTATATATATTTGACCACCCAACCCATATTGGACCAAACTATTTCGGCCCAGATAAATCTCAAGGCCACGTAATGGGCTTTCAACCTGTGGCAAAGTCTACCTTATCTCGGCCCATTTCTTAATTAGTATAATCCCGTGCCCAAGGCTTTATTTCAGCCCTAATCACCAGGCCCATTGCTCCAAGAGTTATTTCCTTTCCTTTTTCTTTTCTTAATTAATAGCGTTGGAAATCAAACCTTTGACTTTAAAACAAAAAAATGCACGTCGATTATTTTGGCCATTGCTCGAAGATTAATCCTTTGCATAGCTCCAAGGTAAATTAGATGACACAATTGGTAAAGAAATAAATCTCTAATTTCTTAGTTAATATTCATAAAATCAGTAAATAGGAATTACAAATTAATCCATTTTTTTTTAAGAATTATGTAATTATCATAATAAGTTTTCTTAATATTCAATAATCTAACTTCAGAATGTATTGGTGGGCATTACTTTTGTAAAAATTAAATTACAATATTATTATTATTACTCCAACAAGAGATTCAAACATCATGACAATCCCAACAAAAGAAATCCTAGAGATTTGTGTGGGGAACCCCACATGGGATTTCTCTCATTTCAAAATACAACATTCTTCAAACCTCCATATAACATTAAAATACATTATATTAGTATCACTTTTGAGGATTTTGGCAATCATTATATTTCAATTTTGACCCACCACTTTTCTCTCCATTTCTTTGTCTCTTTTATATCTTCTAAGTTTTTAAATTACAATATGAATATGAGTTATTGAGATTTGGTATCTCTGCAAAACACAAAGTTTTAATTATCTTATGTTGCAATACTTCAAACCTAAACTTACTAACTCTAATACCCTAAAATAAATACTTATTGACAAAACGTCGATTACCATTTCTTTTTTTACAATCATCGATTATGGTTTAAAAATTTAATAGTTAATCTCTTATTTGTCAAATAAAAAAAAAGATAGGTAACTAAGTGAAATTTACATTACACTTCACTATGGATAACATTATGTTAGTGGTGTGTGACTCAAATAATAAGCCTCAAGGTGGTCAATGGTGATTTCATCATTGTCTCATTGAAATTAAGTAACCAAAAAGAGAGATCTTTGAAAAAAATTTGGCTCCACGTCAATAAATAGGACAATCCATTTACTTTTCCTTCGTGGATCATGCAATAAGAAAAAATTAATTTGATGTATATTTATTTATTATGACTATGAGTAATTCTAATTCATTGTGGATAGGTTTTTGTTCAAAATGACTTTTTAAATATTTAAAAAAAAAACCATGTATCTGATAAAATCAGCAATGGATCTAGTAAAAACCACTTTTTAAAACACGTATGTTCATGATTTACATAGTTTAAAAAAATTTAAGGTTGATTAATTTGCCAAATCTCTTGATCTTAGTACTATATAAATATTAATTTAACATGCATTTCATTATTTTTCAAGAAGGGTAAAAAAACATACCATATAAGAAAGTATATATATATATATGCATAACTTTTAAAAAGTTAGGTCATCACACTAAGAAATTAGGTTTCACAATTTGTGGGTTTTATTTATTTATTTATAAGAAAACTTATGATTTGAGTATTTTTCCAACCAAACCAAGAGATGCATACAAATTAGGGTTTCACTTTTGTTTTTGCAAGGGAATTTCCCCTCCAAACATTGTGGGTATACCAAAAATATGTTGACCCATCAAAATCAAATGACTCCCATTTCTAATCATTCACTAAATTTTGGGCTTAAGAGGGAATTAATTTCCCCTATTCTCATAATTTGTCAACTTAAGGTAAGGTTTTATATGTTGTGAAAGTGGTGAGATAATGCCCTTTTTTTCTTGACTTTTTTCCTCCTCCAATTTCAACTCTCTTTTTAGTATTTGAAAAGGTACAAACACCATTTTGATTTATAATCATGCATTGACATTATTACATATATGTTATTTTTTGCACAATTTTTATTTAATTCATTAGGGTTAAGTCTCAATAATGGGCATGTAAATAAACCAATGATTGTAGTCAACAAGCCTTTGAGGGGAAAAAAAACTATATATTATCAAATAGAGAATGTGGGGGCTTATGTGTGCAATCTTTAGAAAATCTATTTTCCACTATGTGTGTAAATATTAGGATAATATATATGGTATTATCAACTTTCTTAATTAACACGAATCATTAACTTAATTTAGCAATTTAATGATTTTTCGTACATTTCTTCATTTTATTATGTATTTGAAGAAGTAAATTTATGTTTAACAGGTGAGATATTGAACATTGATGAATTATTTATCGAATTGATTTTTTTTTTTTGAATAAAAGTGGAAATTTTGAGCCTACTTCTTCCACTAGAACCTAATTTAGTTTTATTCATTAAAAGAGAGAAAGATGCTTTATCATTTAAGTTTCAAACAAACACTTATGCATATCACTTAATTAAGTCAAATGTGTGTGTGTGTGTGGTTTTCTTTAAGGAAATATGTTGCTTGGGATATTTAATAAATCAGTTTAATTAATTGTTGTTTAGTGTCAAAATAATTAATTAATCATCATTCTTTGTATTACTTTGTGAGCAAGAGAGAGTAAACCTGTGGGGGACAATTAATTGCTTAATTATCATGTTTTTATTGGAAAGTAAATTTTGAAACATTATGATTATATCCATTAAGGTCTAATAATCCAAAATATATGATTTTACAAAGAGATAGAATAGCAAGGGATCTCCAATTTGGAGTATACCATAAAAAAAAAAACTTGCAAAAATTAACATAGAAGGTTTTTAATTGAAACAATAATTAAAATAATACAATTTTGGCTCTTTAGTTTCTATAGAGCTGTCAAGCTAGTTAGGATGTCATGGTGTACCCTTTAATCTCCTCTTTCCTTATGAAGCTTTAAAAGTAATGAAATATAACTATTTTTAAAAAAGAACTATATTTTAGATTTTCATTGTGGAAGGAATTGTCTCTTGACATTTTCTATATCATACATGACAATGATAAATGTGTACTTACCATAGTGGCAGAGCGTCCCTAGCCTCCATCTCTCCTCATCTCACACATCTCTCAAGTTTGAGTCCTCGCCCTAAACTAATATTTTAACATACAAAAACATGCATACCTTAGATTTATCATTAACGTTCTTTTGTCTAAAACTACATGAAGAACATGCATATATACCTTAATTATTTATATATCATTTTAAAACACATTCACATAAAAACATTTTAAAAAAGAAAAAAAATACCCAAACATATATGGTTGTGTTATTTATCTCCAAATATCCTAATAATTTATTATTCTCTACAAATATGTTTATATCTACATGAATTTTAGGCTACTACTCGAATTAAGGTATGTATCATCATCTTTATGAAGAAAAAAAGTTGAACACCATAGCTTTTAAACGTTCTATTATAGAAATGACTCAAGAAGGCACTTTCTTTTTACGATAGTATCGTACCTTCCAACTTTTTGACCTTTACCATTAAGTTATTTAACTTACTTTGACAGTACATGAAAGAAGCAGAAAGACATAAGACATAGTATCCCAAAACCCAGAAAACCATGTGCAGTGTGAAGCCATGGGTCTAAAAGTTGTTGAAAGCTTTGTAATATAAAACACACACATGACACACTTCCCAAAGCAGATTCCCCAAAAGGAATAACACAACATAAAGAACATAGTTTTTCATGACAGAAAAAGAAAAATCAACTTCTCTTCCTTTTAATGTATATGTCTATATATAGAAATTCCAGCAATAAAGGACCAAATTAAACTCAACTTTTTTCTTTATTAATATTATTATTTTCCTTCTTTTCCACTTTAATTAATGGCTCGGAAGAATGTGTCCTTACATATCCATGTGCACAGATCTGCCCCCCACGTGCGATATGGCTCTCTGTTTCAACACATATTTTTCTCTTTTTACTTTCAAACCTTTTTCCCACATCAAAAGAAAGAAGAAAAAAATATAATTAAAACAGAAAACTTAATACCCAATTCAAAAGGGTTCAAAAAGATTCCCCAAAAGATGGAGATATTATTATTCAAAGTGTTGAGATAAGCTCCAAGAATCAAACTACAGAGTAAGATATCTTTGGAACGAAATGGACGGTATCTTTAGTGACACGTACATCATCTTCATATTTTCTATTTTATGAAACTTTTGTTTGAAGAGATCTCCTACTACGCTACATAAATAAGTATGATAAATAATAGAATAATTTTTACGTCAAACAACTTTAAAATTGAAAAAGATAAACCATGAGCCATGTAGATGTGAGATAACTAGTACTTTCTTAAATCTTCTAGTTGTGAGACATCTATGTAATACTCTTTCAATATTTTATCTAATATTCCAATGACTTTGTATATTTGTAACGTAACACAAATAACAATAACAATATTCATATTATTATTATTATTATTCTGGACTTTTGAAGATCTGTTTTGCACTTATATTGGTTTTGACTTTTGTTTTTTCAAAGATCAAAAATAAAAATATAAATTTTGGTGAGGTTTCTGGAAGAAGGGAATTAGATGAGCTGTGTGAAATAGCTGGCTTTGGCATTGGCTGTGTATGAAAGGATCTGATGTATATATATCACGTGCAAATGTATTGTTCTTAGGGTTAATTATTGTATTATTTAAAACAACCAAAATCTGAGGCTGCCTTTGGATTGGCTACTGTGATTCTGAAGCTCCATGATTAAACTAATTAAAAAGTTATTAATTAAGTTAATCAGACCATGAGTTAATGATTGAAGGTGGTATATTTTGATAACAGTGCTCAATCTATCACCTACATCTTTCTATTTTAAGTTCTATTTTTCTTAACATAATAGTTGTGGGGCACTATTAATTTAAACCCATATACATCTCTTAGTTGTTAAGATAAGAACAAAGAGATCAAACCTCCAAATCCTAAAAAGAAAAATTATATTATTATTGTTAAGCTAAGTTCGTTTTACTATCTTTAAGAGGACCGATGGAGTAGATTTGACTATAAATATATTAGTTAGGGAATGAAAGATTTATGTGTGATTCAAAAGTTAAAGATGATGAAGAAATTGCTATAGATTGTTGTTAAAAAAAAATCATTTGTCACGTTAATTTTTATTTGAAGCTTTTAATGTCAGGAGACTTTAAACATAATTTTAATTCTCGAAATTTGGTCACTTATTCAATATCGTCTCATAGTTCACCAACTCATTTAAGAATGAAATCTAAAATATTTACCAAGCTTAAATCATTTCAATATCAGTGTAAGTTTTGAAAAAAATTTAATTACTAAATATATAATTATATATATGTTACACCTCATTAATTATAACTTTTGATAAAATTAAGAAAATAGCACTTATAAGTCATTGAAGGCTCTGTTTGTGTGTGAATTTTAAAATAAAACTTATAATAGGTAAACATTAGTAATTTTTTCCAAGTTTAAAATTGAAATAGTAATATTTCAGAATTCAAACTCATGAAATTAAAAGTTTTGAAGATAAATACAAGACAAGTTGAAAAATAAAAATAAAAAAATCTTAAAAGAGAGAGAAAAGGAAAGAAGGAAGCCCAATGTTTCCTTCCGGCAGGCCCTTTTCCAATGTCCTGGGGTGTTGCCACGTGTTCCTAATATTATTTCCAATTGAATTAATGAGAAATTGAGAATATATAGTAGTAATAATTAAAATACTAATACTTTTAGATTAGAAAAACAATCCTATTCAAACGTGTAAAAATAAACTAAAATATTTATAAAATAAATTAAAATATAACAATTTAATTAGAATGGATCGTGATATACCAAATAGATTATGATATCTGTTTTCAAAAGTTTATTTTTAAAATAATTTTTGAATTTAACTATGTTTACATCCTTCCTACTTGTATTAGAAAACAAAGATTTTTTAAAATATAATTTGGAAGGATAATATGAATTTGTTACGAATTCGTACTTTAGAAAAACAATTACCCTATAGTTCAATAGCTAAAATTTAACAATAAAATAGTATAAAATTCTGAGTTAACCAATAACGTTTAAGTTATTACAATAATATTTGTCAATCAATAAAGTTAAAATTCAACTGAGTAACCCATAAACTAAAAATGATGGGTTTTTCTTTTCTTAATAAAAGGATAAAAAAGGTAAAAAAAATTATTGTTTTATTTTTGAAAAGAAAGAAAAACGTAGACATGAGTCAAACAATGAAGGCCCTGAATGAGTCACAAACAGCAAAGTTAGGCAGCTGGATCATGTGCCTCCATGATCACCATTCACTCAACTACCTAAGCCCATCATCACCATTAAAATAAACCCTCTCGGCTCCACTTCTCTCTACGACCCCACCCACCATCCATCCAATAAGAATCAACACATTCCCCTCCATTTCACTCTGCTTTACAACACCCACTACACTCTACTGCTTTTCTCTCTTCTTTTCTTTTCTAATTTTGTTTTTACCCATTTTGTAAAATTAAGAAGAGAAAAGAAATAATAACTTTTTGGTTTCTTAACTTTGCCATAATAAGAAGCCCCTTTTGGAACACTGTCCTTTTGTGCAAATCTAGTAAGCCCAAACATTCCTCTGTCCTAATCCCTATTCCATTTATATATTCTTTTCATAATCTGTCTATTATAATATTTTAAGATTAAGATCCTTTGAAAAGTGGTATGATTAATACTCCTACCCTAAGTTTTAAAGCATAACTAAACTATATGTTATTTATGCAAAATGGATACCATATGATCTATTCTACATGTGCTCGCGCGGCCGTAGTAATTCAAGCTGAGGTTTTGAAACTCTTATATATATTATTTTAGTGGCATGCAACAAGTGGGAGATGATGTATCAATTCCTTTGTATATACATGAACCAAAAGAGTTTGGTCAAAAGAAAGAATGAAAAAAAATCATGATTTCACATTTTATAACGTTGTGTGTAAACATACAGTAACCATTGAAAAATGTATTTTTTTTAAGAATAAAAATTTAGACATTAAAAACAAAGATTGATGAAGGTATACATTTCAAGGATCCAATAATATCGGGGATTAAATTGAGTCTTATATTCAAAGTAAAACTTTTAAAAGTCTTATTATCACGAAAAGTATCATACATATGAAAAATGTGGTATTTAGCTGGCCAGAATATTGAATATTTTAGGTATGATGAACACTAATTAATAAGACATCTACCATACCATTGAAGCAACACACCTTTGGCTTTAATTATAATAAATGAACGAAATTTAACAAACAAACATATATATTCTTTAAGTTTTGTATATGTTGTAACATCATTAATTATTAGTAAAGACCAAAATTAGTTAGTATATCGATCCGCACAATTGTCCATATACCACACAAATAATATTATTAAGATATAAAAGCAAGTGTAGGTTATCTATTCAATGATAAGACTTTTATTGTTATAGACTATTGTTAGTGATATGGTATATTATTGATAAAATTTTATTAGTAAGATATCGATTTAAGTTTTTGTTTTCTTTTATTGTTAAATTCTATTAGTAAGGAAAATGGTGAGAATACCATAGCAGAAAAACGAGAAAAAACAAAGTGCTACTGATGTAGAAACAAGAAAGTGACGCACCGATTGTCAAAAATATACTTGTTCGATTACCTTTTATTTTTCTTCTAATTTTGCTATGTGGTCCCTTTTTTTTATTTTTAAAAATTTCCTATAATTTCAAAAGTTACAATACTATCATTCATTTTTACGAGCATTTTGAAATTAGATAAAATTTTTTACGTAAAACTCTATTAGAATGACGGATGAAATCCGAGACCAACATATCATTTTAAGTTATCGGATATCATTTATGCGAAATTTTAATTGACCAAACAAATTAAAATGAATTTATTATTAGAGACAATTATGTAAATATAATCAGGTCCAAAGCATGTAAATCATATTGTAAAAGATTTTGCAATATAGAAAAATTTAAATATATAATCCTCTATGTTTCTAGTATGAGTCTTTTAGCTATAACTTATATCACTTATATCAATTCTCCAGATTACCGATAGCTTATATCACTAATAGATTTTATTGTAATTTGTCTTTAAAAGTTCTACCTTTCAATGTGCAATGACTCAAAATATTATTATATCATCTATCACTCTTATCCTCACTTATGGGCTTAAAATATGTAGAAAATCTAACAAAGTAAAAGTCACCATTATTGATTAGGAAGGTAATGACATTCTAGAGATTTGAGTATAAAACCTTCTAAACAACCTTTTTTGATAGTATGCTAAATCACTTAATACATGGCGCCTAAGATTAAGTTTATGGGAGAAAGCAAATTTAAGATTATATCGTCTTACAACTTTTAAGTATAAATGAAAGTTGTATTTAAACCTAAACACGTTTTTGAACGGAAATGTGGTATTGTTTTATTTATTTATTTTTGGTTAAAGTACAATATAAGTTAGCGCAGAGATGAGCTAAATATAGGGTTATGATGAAGGAAGAGGGAGTGGAGCATTGGGGCACTAAAAAAACTTATGTCTCCTTTCCTTCCATCTGTTTGATGACAGGCTCCTCAATGTCTTCAAAAGAAGAAAATTCCCATTCTTTTTGAGTCCATCACGCCATTCCATTTTCCCCTTTACACACCAACTTGTAAACTATTTGTGATTGTGATAGGATACATATCAAATTAAGATTATGCTAAAAATGGGGAATAATAATATAATTTTGCTTCAATCACTTGATCATTTTCTCTCTATAGTACCATTATTCTTTTTTCCCTTGGTCAAATATGCATTGGAGACAGCCTTATTCTGTCCATTTTGGTTGTGTGTTTGACACCCAACAAAGCCTAAATTTGTAGTCAAGTTTTCAAGTCTTTTTAATTCTATGGGATGGCTTTTTTGGTGGTGGTGGCTTTTCTTGTGCCCTGCATTTTGAGAAAGAAAACCACCCAAGTTCTTCTTCCATGGGTTTTGGTTTTGGTACAATTACACTATTTTATTTTGAGTGATATGAAACCTTAGCAATCTATAAATTAGGTCTAACCAAAAAGAACTCTAAAACCCTATAAATCAAGTTGACATTTATTTAATGAAAAAAAAAAAGATTAAATAATTTGGATTATCTTTTGATCGGAGATTAAGAGATAATGGAAACTAGTTCTTTTCAACTTCAAGTTAAAATACTTCACAAATAAGTTGATAAGACCTACTTGAGTGTTCACTGTAAATTTCAAAATGATTGAAATTTTGTCATCTATACTAAATGATCTTTTTTTTAAAAAAAAAAGAAACCTAAAAACTTAAAACTAATCTTTCAAATACTTAATCCTATCCCAAGAAAAAGAAGTTAAAAAATTCATTCTACCCCTAACTCAAATAAGACAAAATAAGGTATGCTAACAAATGAATTTTAACAAAGTTAGAATTGATTTTATCTTGTAACAACATATATAAAACCAATTATAGAATTTTCAATCAATTTAATTTCGTTGCTTAAATTCATTCTGTTAATCTCTATTTGTTCGTGAAAATTCAAAACAAACTATATAACTTATTAACCTTTGACTATGTGTGATCGATGGATACTCTTAGAAGTAACATGAGGATATCTTGATAGACCATATTATAAACTTGCCTACTTTACCAAATTCTAAGTTGTTTGTATAATATACTTCACTTGGTCAAGACCCTTCACATTCTTTTTAATGTATTCTAAATAAAATGGTAAGGTTTATATTTTTAGAAGACTAAGTTATCAAAGATACATCTGATTTTTGTCATTTTCTTGGCCCATAGCCCATCCCCCATTCCCCATCATGGCTTAACCCTAAAGTTCATAAACAAAGTAGCCATTTCTACCAAAATATCATAGCTAGTCAACAGATTGGTTTAGGATGAAAAAAAAGGGAAAACTATATGGTAAAATGTACAGTAAAAATTAATAACTTTTTCCCCTAAAAAAAAAGGACAGTCCTTTGGAGAGAAAAAAGACCAACTTTTCAGAAACATTCCAATTGTGCTAATTGATTTTTACTTTTACCATGCAATAAAAAGTCTTTTTTTTTTTCAAGGTATACATATAAAATTATTGTCTCAACATTTTTTAACCCTTTTCAATTTGAAACTAATATTTCTTCTCATTTTATGAAAAAAAAGTTGATTTTTTTTTTTTGTTGTCAAGGATCAATCATTTCTAAATAGTGAAAATTGATGGAACCCCACCTAAACTTACACCAAAGTGAATCTTTTTAAGGATAAAAAATATGCCTTGTTGACTTTAATAAACTCACTTCACATTATTAGATTAGGAAAAAAAAATGCAAAAAATAATCTAATAAAAATGAGGTTGTTGTATTTTGTAATTGAAATTCTAATTAATTGTTTTATTACTTAATATCAACTTAGCTATAGTTGGGTGACAAAGCTAATTCAGAGTAATAATTTTGATAGTTTATACTAATTCCAAAAAAATTGGGGAAAATATTTTAATTTCTGTAATTTAAGGCAATTATATTCAAAGTATAATTCCTAGAAATTTTTATAAGAAAATTTAATTTTGATTATTTTGGATTGAAAAATTGAATCAAACTACTAGAACACAACTGAAAAATCTTAATAGTTTTTAATTAATATATATATAACAACATAAAAAGAAAAATTAACGATGAAAGAAAAGTAACCCATCAAGACCACAATTCTCGACTCAGTCACATGATAATTACATTATTTTCAAACGTGTTTGAAAAAGGTATATGTTGACTGATGAAGAGGAATATTTGACCAATTAATACAAATTTGTGACACAACAAATTATACTTAATCGTTAGAATGTGATATAGGCTATCAAATTTTTAGTGTGTAATGTTTGATAGGAGTGATGATGGGTTGATTGGTATGAATTTTTCAACAAAATTGTTGATTTAATAAATGGTTACATGATGATAATGGATGGTTGTTAAAATGAGTGTAATTTGGAAAACATATAAAAATATAAAGAATCTAATTTTCTCTCTCCTACCTTCTATTAATACCTTATCCAGCCCCCCATTTTGTAGACTAAGAAAAAGAATACAAAAAAGAAAAACCAAGCAGCCATTAAAAAAGATTGATCTCTCTGTATCTCTCTCCAATTCATGTACCTGATTCCCACACAACACAAGTACTTCACATCATTCCCCTTCATTAATCATCATCATCATGTGTCTTTCAATTTCAAATCCCTCTTCTCCCCCTCCAACCAAATCCCCTCCGCCGCCACCGCCGCCCCCTTCCCAATCACTTCACTTCTTCGACCTTTCCCCCAAAAAACAACTGCCGCCACCACCGCCGCAGCAGCAGTTATTTTCGTGTTCACAAATTGTCACCGAAGCCAAATCTTTGTTCTCATTGGCTTTCCCCATTGCTCTAACGGCTCTCATAATCTATTCCCGTTCAATCATTTCCATGCTTTTCCTCGGCAGGCTCGGTGACATGGAACTCGCCGCCGGTTCACTCGCCATCGCCTTCGCTAATATCACCGGTTACTCTGTTCTCTCCGGTTTAGCTTTAGGCATGGAACCACTCTGTTCTCAAGCCTTCGGAGCCCAGCGTCCGAAGCTACTTTCTCTAACCCTTCACCGAGCTGTAATTTTTCTTCTTGTTTCTTCCATACCCATCTTTTTACTGTGGGTAAATATGGGTAAAATCCTCCTCTTCCTCCGTCAAGATCCAAGCATCACAGAAATGGCGCAAACTTATTTGATTTTCTCTCTCCCTGACCTTCTCACCAATTCTTTCATTAACCCGATCAGAATTTATCTTCGCGCTCAGGGCATCACCGTCCCGTTAACTTTGGCATCGCTCGGCGGGGCTCTCTGTCACGTGCCGATCAATTTCTTGTTGGTTAGTTATTTTGATTTTGGAGTAGCCGGGGTGGCGGCTTCAGCGGCGGCTACGAATTTATTAGTGTTGGTATTTTTGGTGGCGTACGTCGTCGTTTCGGGAGTTCATGCTCCGACGTGGACGGCGCCGAGCCGGGAATGTTTGAGTGGCTGGAAGCCGCTTTTGGAGCTTGCTGCGCCGAGCTGTATCTCGGTTTGCTTGGAGTGGTGGTGGTACGAGATTATGATCGTGCTGTGTGGACTTCTTGTGGACCCTAAAGCAACGGTTGCTTCGATGGGGGTATTGATTCAAACAACGTCGTTGATTTATATTTTTCCCTCGTCTCTTGGTTTTGCCGTTTCCACCCGCGTCGGGAATGAGCTTGGCGGCGGTCGGCCGGAGAAGGCGAAGCTTTCCGCTGTGGTGGCGGTGTTTGTAGCGGCGATGATGGGGTTAGGAGCGACGTCGTTTGCAACGGGGATGAGGAATAAATGGGCTAGGATGTTTACCGACGACGGCGAGATTCTCCGGCTAACCTCTGTGGCGTTGCCTATTTTGGGCTTGTGTGAACTCGGAAACTGCCCGCAGACCGTTGGATGCGGCGTTTTGAGAGGGTGCGCACGGCCGTCTGCAGCGGCGAATATAAACCTTGGCGCGTTTTACGGCGTGGGTATGCCGGTGGCGGTTGGGCTTGCGTTTAGATTAGGGGTTGGGTTTTGTGGGCTTTGGTTGGGCCTATTGTCGGCCCAAGTTTGTTGTGCTGGGCTTATGTTGTATGTGATTGGCACCACTGACTGGGACTTCCAAGCTTGTAGGTCCCACTTGCTGACGTGTAATGCGGGTGATGAATTACCCTTACTTTCTCCCCCCACACATAATTGATTCTTCCTAATTTACACCAAATTGTAAAACAATTTCATCTTGAAAACTTCCCTTTTTCTTTAACCTCATTGGAATCCCTATCCATATAAAAAAAATATATATATATTCTTGAATCAACTCAACTTTAGTAAAAAAATATTTATTTACAATTAATTTTATAGTATAAAAGTGATATGATTTGAACTTTTTACCTAATAGGTTAATATTCTTCCCTTCTAGCTAGTTGGATAGTCTATCATTTAATTCTAATAGTTTATGTTTCCACCTATCAAGGCAACGTCATTATCAATTCCGTTGATTTCTCCAATTCATAGTATTTTGGAATATTGGAATAGACTTTTATTACACGAAAAGAAAAAAAAAAAAAAAAAAAACCTTATGAAAAGGAGAGAGAAAAAAAGGGAAGGTTAAAATTTATTGTTTGGGGGAAATTGGCATTAATGCAAAGGAGAGAAATTGGAGTTGAGGGAAATGTCTCCAAAATTCAGACATGTTTGGTCTATTTCTTTCACAAGCTTTCTTCCCTTAGACAAAAGACTGGTTGGATGTTTTCATCTAACGTATCCATTGTAGCACCTATCACCATCACAGACCTATCATAGGTCAGTACGTGCACAAAAAAACATCAAGGATATGTTTCTAACTGTTTTCCCTCCATTCCCATTATACCCCTCTTTTCCACCTTTCTTTTTCCCCTTAACATATCCACTAACTTCTTTTCGTCACTTAGAATTACGTGCACCGCTTGAGTTGATTATTATAATTATTTGTAATTTTCAATAGCATATAGGACGGTGCACCATTGATGGTAGAAACACTTCACCCCAAACATAAAATGAAATAGGGTCATAAACACATTCCACTCCACCCACTTGAAGTAGAGATATAAACATTTCATTAGGTTTGTCAAATAGGTTTTTCAATTCAATTCTTATATAACCACGTAAGTAGCATATAATTCGAGGCTCTTATCTTCTTTAAAAATATAAGAGATATTAGCACTTGAATACTTTTCTAGGGTAAAATTTAGGGTTTTATATAAGTATAAGATATAATCAACTAATACCAATTTTATAAAGGTTTAAAGTTTGATCTCTTCGTAAAAAGAGAAAAAAAGCATACATATTCTCCAAACTAGGGTTTTACCCTAACATGTCTAGTCAATTGTTTATCATGGCAAATGATAATAATAATAATATCATGGCAAAAAAGAAGTGTTGAATTGAAAGTAGAAAAATGAAAATTTGGAAGAGATAAAGAGTTTGTTGTCTGTTTTTGAAGGGCCCAAAAATAGGAGACTATTATATGGTTGGCATTACACAATTACTTACCCCATGAAAATCACATCTCCTTCCCCCCACACTCCTTTAATCTATTCACCTAAGTGAAAAGAAAAAGGGAAATAAAAATCCCCACAATTATTAATTGTTATATATACCCAATGAAGAATACTGTATATATACACACAATTGAAGTGTTATATCCAATAAAGAATACATCATAGTCTTAGAGGCTATTTGAAGATCGAATTAGAATGTAATATAAATTACTGAAAGCAAATTAATATAAGAAAACGTGAGAAATCAAGGAGGGAATGAAAATAAAATAATGAACAGCTTGAACACAATAGAAAAGAAGGTTGGATTAAAAATTGTCGGAACGAGATAAGTTTTATATTACAAATTGAGCTTATTTATTATATTACGATACAATTCTGCCTATCCCATTATGATCCACCAAACACCACTTAAGTTTGTCTAATCTTCCTCGTAAGTATAATAATTCTCAACCTAAGATGTTTAATTATTCTCGTTAAATTAAGATTGAGAAGAAAAAATCCAAATAAAAAATAGGAATCTTACTATACACATATACATGCAACTTGATACTTAATATGTACGTAGGTGTATAGTACCCTATTATGTGAAGGGATAAAAACTTAATAAAAAGAGAATTAATCGATTAATTATTAAAAGTATGTTTTCTTATATATATATACAAAAAATAAGATCTCTTCCCCTATTGTTATCTATATGACTTCGGAAAATAGTTAATATGTCAAGATTGACATAGTTTTGAGTCTCTATTATTGGACTTTTGATGACATGAGACTGTAAATGAAAAAGGTGGTCTATGATTAGTCCAAATCAACAGTTAATTCTCATATCTTAGAGATGGTGAAGTGACTGAGCATCTTGATCGATGAGATTTGCCTTTGGAATCAAATCTCTTTGGAGTTTCATCAATAAACAAACAAATATGTCTATACTTTTAATATAAATTATTTCTACAATTTATTTGTCAATCTGTATCTTTAAATTTTTCTCGTTGAGAAATTACCTACATTCTCATCTTAAAATATCAATTTCATCTAGTTGAACTAAGATAAGTGTTATATAGTATTTATTCAAAATCATTATGTGGCCGTTTGGATTTCACACTTTGTCCAAGGCCAATTATTTTTTTAAAAAAACTTCAAGATGGCTTTATAAGAGAATGATGGAACTTTATTGTCTTAAAAAACTAGAATGCTTTAGGCAATATTATGGAAGAAGCATGAGAAAATTGAGTGGGTGAACAAGAACGAATTAATCTAAGAACTTTAGAATTTTGGAAATTAAAACTTAGGCATGATTTTCTTTTTCATATTAATGAGTGATAAATGGATGACGAAACTAAATACAGAGAATATTACAACATTTATATAAGCTTAATGTTTAATTTGTGAGTCTATGCTAGAAATAACCTTTTGACCAAATTTCAATAATGGACCCCTAAAATGATATTGGTATAGTGTCAATGACAACTCATATATACTCATCTATTGACATATTTTAATTTATTTTTTTACTTTGAGTTTTATACTAAAATTATGTTCACCTTAGTTTAAACCTTCCAGTGTGTTATTACAATACAATTTTCAAGTGTTATTTAAAAAAAAGTCATTTGAAATATTTTTAAAGTGTATTTGAATAAAAATGAGTTTTTATTTTTAAAAATACATTTTTTCTCTATTCAATCCAAATGAAACATTCTTTTAAGAAAATTATATGATAGAGATTTAGTAAGAGAAATGTGCTTTGAGGAGCCTCTTCCTAGCTAACACTATATGTATTGAAATAGAGAGAACAAGAAATAATGTGTGTGTGTATATATATATACAGGAATATAAGAGTATGGGTTGTCATTTCTTAGAGATATGCAAATACAAAGAAAGGAAATAATAAGGTATATAATACATATGAAGGAGAAAATGGGGGAAGACAACATGATTTTAGACCATAATGTAACCCACATGGTGTCCTTTTGAGTGAACACTGTCACTATTCCTATTTCTCTCTTTGTTCCCTTATCTTAAACTCTTTCACTTTTTATTTCACTTTCTCCCCTTAATTATGTGTGTGTACATATATATGTGTGTGTGTATATATATATATTCCTCTCTCAGCTCTCTCATTCCCCCTCTCCCTCTCCCTCCCTTTTCATTCAACAACTAACCTCTCCCATCATGTCATGCCCTAAGCTACCCTTTTAATATGTACTATTTAGAGAGAGAGAGGGGGAAAAAAACTTTGAAACTTCTCTGTCTTTCTCTCTCTCTCTCTCTCTCCCTAAAAAACAAATGCACATAAATTTGTTGGGAGAGAGAGTGGGTTTTGTCCACCGAACATGCAACATTTCCCATAGTATGTACAAACTCAAGTTCTAGTTCTTGAATATTCCTCTTCACTAATTAATCAATAAATTATTTGAGCTTACTATATGGAGATTTCAACAACCCTAGAGTTAGAACCATGCACAAAAAACTCAATTACACTCTCTCTTTATATATTGATTTCATTGTTTAAGTAAGAACTATATCATGGATAGTGATGAAAGGTTGGATTTTGGCAAATGATCGTTTTATGAAAATAGTATAAATGCATATATGTAAGATAACTTGAACACTCAAATGTATGAAGAAAAAGACATAAAATTCATAATAAAAATAATACTAAATTAATATATATAAAAAAATTCATAATGCCATATATATTAAAGTCTAGAGCATGAGTAGATGGGAGTAGAGAGAGCAATTATTATATAGTAAAATTGTCACAAAACAGGTCATGATATGTCTCCCTGAGTACCAACTGATGGCTCTCAAACACATGGCCGTTGTGTGGAAACCATTTATATATATTGGGAAGTAGTAGATGGAATGGAACACAAACTTATTTTAGAGAGGAAAAGGAAAAAAAGAAAAGAAAAGTAGACCTCTCATTTAATGTCTCTCCCATTATTCTCTACCACCTCTCTCCTTGACACTTGGGACCTCCTAATCATGTCTACTTTAATTTTGTTAATAAGAGCTTGCTGATAGCAAAATTTAGATAAAAAGGCTCCTCTAAATTTCATGTGCCTTTAATGATGGATTTGTATTTAGAGAAAGGAAGATGGCCTACAAGCTGAAGAAAAGGGAACATCTGTGTGGTGACTGCTACTAGAACTCCAATGACTAAGAAGATGTACTTTTATGGTGTTATGGTTTATTGTTTTATAGAGGAGTGAACCTAGAGTTACGTTCTGGAATAAAGACTAGCTCGGAGATGTTGGAGGGGTTAAGATTGTTGCCTATAGGAAGTGTGCCACCACAAAGGAAACGAAGTAGCATCCTCCGAGGTCAAGGGGGTATTCTTAGGCCTATTTGCCCAATCATTTCTCTTTTCCTCGTTTTTTCTTCCGTGGACCTATTGCTTGCACTCTTTCAATTCTCACAGAACTATCATATTCTAAGTTACCTAGGCATTTTGCTCCTTTTGAGATTGTCACTCTTCATCTAAAATAACCCATAAAATTAACATAAAACCAAAAGTTTATGGACATTTCTTTCAGAGATCTATTTTCGTTAATAAATTTGTAATCGTAGATAGATAAAAAGACCAAGGGCTTGTTTGTTGGGCCTTTTGTCCTATTGTGGGCATGTTCGGCCTCTTCTTCCTTGCATCCAGATGCCGCCACCCATTAAGTGGCTATGGAGAACCAACGTAGTGGGCTTTCCATCCGTTTATTGGGCTTCAATTTGGCAATTCCGCATTACTAATGGGCTCAATAAATGGGCCTGGGTCAAACTTATCTTCTTGTATTTGTTCGTAAACTTCGGAGCAGCCCGCGTCCACTGGGCTTGCTTCGAAATGGAACGGAAAGTTTCGATGCCGCGAAACGACCGGGAAATTATGGCGCCTTCGTCTCAGATCAAGCGGCGGAAAATCGATCATCCTCCGTCGCGCCGGTAATTCTTGCATCTCCTTCACGACCATCGCCGTCGTGGAAATTGACAATTTCTTTGTTGTTCGCCTCAGTTTATTTTTCCTTGCCGTGAGCCGTTAACGATGAAGCTCCAGGGATGTGAGGGTTTTACTATTTTGAAGGTTGGGATTACGACGTAGATGTTAGTTACCGCTAATAGTTTTGTAGGCTATTGCAGAGACTGAAATGAACTTTTACAATTTTCAATCGTTGAGGTTTCTTACGTTTGTAGCTGTTAGTTTGAGAAATAGAGTTGATTTGAAGCATAGAATGAAATTAAGTAGTGTGGAATTTTGATATATTCCTTTTGGATGATTGTATCAACTTCTGGATTGGATTGCATCTTTGTAATTGATTTATTTGACAATGAAATAAAAGATTAAAAGAACATCGGAATTTTGTATTGGTTGCTTTAATAATTCTGAGTTGAGTTCATTCGTAAAACTTCTCTATTGCAGATCTTTATCTTCAGCTGCTGTAGAGAGACATGGAGTTTTAGCATCAACTAAAGGCTCAACTGTGAGAACTTTTATTTCTTTGGTCTTGCCTTCACAGTAAATTATCATGATTATTTATCAAGCATTAGCTTATAATTATGATGACTTTGAATTTGCTCAGTTCCCTGTTGCTAGTGGGAGTGAATTTCGGATGCTACAGGATAAGAGTTCTGCCATAGCAGAGTCCAAACAAGATGGTTGCACTGGTAATTTTAAGGTCCTTGATTCTCCATTTGGAAATTTTCTTTTACCTGTTATTCCTTCTTCCACAGAATTCTTTGAATAGTAGTTTCGAATCTGATACTGATTCCACCAGATTTTATAGCTGATATGCTTTTGGTGTTAAACTTTTTTGAATGATTGAGATACGATTACTGTAAGAAATTTAAGATAATGAACGGATTATGGATTAAGTTTGTTCATAAACTACCAAATGATTGAGAACCCAGTTGTTACAAATTAGAATCCAATGAATAAATCGCCACTTTGCTAAAAGTTGAGAGTTTAAAAAGTGTCTTTCAACCTTTAATCTTTCTATACAGTGGTGCACTGAGAACTCTTAGGCATAAATATCAAATCATATCATTCTGATCAATATGATTAGGCATATTCGTCCTACCCATTTCCTTCTCCATGTGTTGGGTTCTCGTGAGTACCAATCTAGTATTGACAGGAAAAAGTAAGAGAACGAACTATTATACTTTTTTGGCATATCAGAACCACTGGAAATGGAAAAGAGTGGAGGGTTGGATGCCCCAGGCATAGAAACGTGGCTATGTCTTACTTAACAATCTGTTAGTCGAAAAAGGAAAATTACTGTTCTGAGAACGTGTGGAATCAGGAATTTTGATTTTTATTTGGATCTAGATATTGAGTGACAAGGACCTAACTGAAGGCCTGTGTGCCAAAGTTCCCTATTCCTGGATAGCCCTTCAAGAGTTTGCCTTCTATATTTTAAGGAAACGTTACCTTAATTGTTGTTAGGTACAATGCATGTGAATATCACATCAATATTGAAACTAGCATTACCATTGATATTTTGTAATTAGGATAAAGTCTCTTAGGCTAGGGCATATTGCCTTCTTAGGGATGAAGCACCTCGAACAACCCTTTGTATATCAATCCAAACATCAGCCAAATTTTGATGAAAGATTTCTTTTTCTTTCCACAATTTCTAGAAAGTATAGATTGATTCGAGGTTATTTGAATAATTATGGCTCTTATATGAATTTTAAGTTAATGTCACTTAAAGTAATCCAATTACATTTGCAATTGTGACCAATTATGATTGAGTAATCAATGAAGTTTTATTATGATTACACCAATTTTCATTTCGAATTGGTAAACGTGGCCCAAGTGTAGTACATAGTTTTTTGTGTACTTCAAGCATCCCAACATTCTCAATAGTCTTGACCTTGATTGCTTATGTAATGGCTTAACTTGCTTACAACTTAAGCCATTATATATAGCTTAACTTGCTTACAACTTAAGCTATATCTTGATTAGATGTGGGGAACTAAGATCCATTGCACCGCTAACTTTCATTATAGTTTTGTTAAAAAAGAACTATACCTTTTTCCTAGGAACCTCTACAATTTCAAATATTTATATGAAGTTGCCTTTTCACAACTTCATATGAAGACATGTGGTATGCTTTTCTCCTAAGGATGACATGTCCACTCTTTAAGTATTCCATTAATAATAAGAATGTACTAATTAGTTGTGCATCATTTGTAGAGATTCAAAACAGTAGTGAAACATTAGAACAACACACGATCATCATTGTTATCAGATTCAATTTTTTTGTTGATAGATGGTTTTATAATCCAATAAAAATAATTTGAAAAATGTAAAAAAAGTGATTTGAACTTGGGTCTACGGGGAGCTAGAAGACTAATTTGCAAGTGATATCTTTATTACATTTACAACTAATATGATGTTGAGAACTTTAACTTAGGTTAGAAACTATAGGGTTGATTTTCTTTAGCTGCCTAATTATTAAGATATTAAATATGTCATAATACTTTGCAATCAGAGTCGTATTCTTTAGATTTGGATGAAAGTGGACATGATATCTCAGTTGCACTTTTTTTCCTTCTCTTTTTTTAGTGGAAAATTAACTTCAACCTTTCTTGGAATCTCTTTATATATGGAAATACTTTACCTTTCTACAGATATTTATTTTATGATGTTTTTCTTCAAGATTTTGCCTAAATTGTTAATGTGTTACTATTTTTGCAAGTTGAAATTTAATTATGTGATTTTTTTTACATCAAAACCGACCTAATTATTACTTGTTACCCTCTTTCATCAAGGTTCATACTTCAGATTCTAGAGCAGTAATTAAATTTGATTTCATAAAAAAAAAAAAAATAAAAAAAAAAAAAAAAAGAAAGATCTCTTTTTTAGTTGATAAAATGTCGTGGATATATAAGGTTGATATTTGTTGGATGGATAGTAATGAAACGAAACAAAATGTAATGTAATTCATAATCCATATTTAGATGGAGCATTTGTCATCTATCTTTTCTATACAATCTAAAATTTTATTTTCGTTGCTCTCGATTTTCCACCTATTTCAACATTCTTTCAATTTTCAATTTTCAATTTTCAATAAGATTATCTCGTAATAGATTACAAACATTTGCGTGAAGTTTCGGTTAGAAAATTTATGAATAGCTTTTTTAGCCATAGAATTTAGAGAGAAGCTCAAGTAAAATCAACGGACTCAATTGTATGGTCAAACATATTTTTGGGGGGAAAATCCTCATATTCAAAGTCCAATGAGGAGGAAGGACGCTTTTTGATGTAACTCATTTGACTTTTTACTGTTGCATGATCTTTTTCTCATAACTCAAATCATATCCAATCAAATACTTTCTAAAAAAATACTCATAATTCATAATTTACGGATAATTATCACTATAGTCCATATTTTCATCTCAGTTATTTTTTTTCTCTTTCTTTTATAACTTTTATACCTTTTATATAGTTGGAATGAGCATTTTGTTTATTAATTTAAAATTTCAGAAGCAACTCTAAAATACGAATAAATGGTACTATTAGCAGGCTGGGTCGTTTTCCTTTATTTTCCCCTTAATTATAATAATAGATAGTCACTGATATTAGAATTAAACAACCAGCTTATTATCAGTATATTTTCTCCTAGATTTAATGAATTTTTTTTTTTTTTTTTTGACGTTTGGAATTAATAAATCTAATACATATTTAGATAATCAAAAGAATAAGTCATAAGAAATATTTGATTGGTTTGTGGGTATCTAATGGGTGAAAATTAGTTAAATGAGTTCCATATATTTGAATCCATCTCTACCCAACTTATGCTTGTGTAACGTATGAAATAACAAATAAAATAATCAATGATAAATCGGATATCAATTTCACCTTTTCGATAATCAGATTATATGAATCCAATTGTGTCTAGAAGCTTTTCTTCCATTTTGTTGCTTTTTTATTTTATTTTAAATTTTAAAACTTTTTGTCCTCTCCGGCGATCATTATTTTAGAAGCATATGATCCGAGGTAATATTATATAATATCGTCATCATTTTTATTTCCTTTCTTCAAAATCAAAATTTTCCATTATTATTCTTTAGAGAGAATTCTGTAAGTGGAATCCATATTCTTATCTGAAATAAAAGGATAATTATAATTATAAGAAAAGTTTGTAAAAAAATTAGATTTTGTAAATTTTTATCAAGTTGAAATCAAACTGAAGGTCCAGGATAAGAATTTGCATGTCCATAAACGATCTAACTTTTCCCTCGGAAAAGGTATAGAATGATTTTCGATTAATCACTTTTCTGGGTTTCTCTTAGGTGTTGAAATCACCGAGAAAAAAGTCGATTTTACTGGAAACTCGCGCAAATTCTTTGGGTTTCCTTCACAATCCCTAATTTTCCTTCTTTTTTTTTTTTTTTTCCTTTTAATGAATAATACACTTTTCTCCACTTCTACTTATTTTTCAAACTCATAGGCATTGACACGAAGCTTTTTGATGAATCAAGAATTTGCGTGATTGAAAAGAGTTGAAACGACAAAGTGTGTGGCTTTTGCCTCCGCGCCTGACATTCTCATTGAATTAGAATTTGGGGTGTTTCCGTTCGTTGTCAGATGGGCAAGGTTGCGGTGGGAGCGGCGGTGGTGTGTGCGGCTGCGGTTTGTGCTGCAGCGGCGTTAGTGGTGCGGCACCGAATGAGAAACTCCGGGAAGTGGGCGCGAGCAATGGCCATTTTGAGAGAGTTCGAGGAAAAATGTGGAACCCCAATTGGAAAACTCAGGCAGGTGGCCGACGCCATGACCGTCGAGATGCACGCCGGCCTTGCATCCGAAGGCGGTAGCAAGCTCAAGATGCTGATCAGCTACGTCGATAATCTCCCTACCGGGTACACACCAAATTGTTTTTTATTCTGTTCTTTTTTTTATTATTATTTGCCTTCTGAATTTTATTAGATCTGTTTGTTCGAGACGATTTAATACAATGAATCCTTTTGTTTGTTTGAACAAGTTCCCATTTTTTCTGAAATGGTTCAATTGCTGATCTTGAACGAAAAAATCCTGTTAATGTTTTTATCCTTTGGTTTTGAAGTTACTGTTTCCTAAGCTCATGCAAATGCCTTCAAATGATGACGAAGCATTTGATGTTCATTTTATGATTTGGGGAGTTTGAAGTTTCTAATTTTTATATGTATTATCTCATGCAGTCCTTCCCTAGATCTGTCTTGAGGTTTTTTATATAGTATTTATGCTGTCCATTTTAATTATTGGTCTGTTGAATTTATATTAGTTCTTTCATTTTGTTGCTATGACCTGTATAAATGTTACACTTTGGTTTATTCATTTGTTTTATCTCTTATGTTATTGTTATCTTCATTTTTGTTTTTGAAGTTGTTTCAAATCTCAATTAATTCTACCCTCTATTAGTTATCTCAATCGACTCTTTTTATTTACAATAGCAATTTTGTGGATACACTTCAAATGCAAGATGCACTGTTCACTGGGATAAAAAAATTTGTTGGGATAGTTTGAATCTAATTGTATATGGCATATACCACCTTTGATGATGTATTTTGAAATGACACTTTCCCAAAAATTTAGAGATGAAAAAGGGCTCTTCTATGCATTGGATCTCGGTGGTACAAATTTTCGAGTGTTGCGTGTGCAGTTGGGAGGGAAGGAGAACCGGGTTGTCAAGCAAGAATTTGAGGAGGTTTCAATACCTCCACACTTGATGGTTGGGTCATCAGAAGTTAGTATTCTCCTCTTGAATTTATACTCTGGATTTCCTTAGGATGGAGCATATGCTGAAGTATCTGGTGCTGGTTCTGTCAGGCTCTATTTGATTTTATAGCTCAAGCACTTGCAAAGTTTGTTGCTGAAGAAGGTGACGGCTTTCACCCAGCACCGGGTAGGCAAAGGGAATTGGGTTTTACCTTCTCCTTCCCTGTTAGGCAAACATCAATATCATCAGGGACACTTATTAAATGGACGAAAGGCTTCAGCATTGAAGACACGGTTACTCCTAATTCCTTGAGCTTTATTCTTTAGTGTTCATAGCTGCCCACTTTTTGGACCTTTTAATCTATTTTAATATTGTTGTTTCAACATTGTCCTATAAAGTGGCACCAAAGCCATGCTGTCATTATTGATGAAAAAACAGTTTGCATTCTGTTAAAAAGCAGAATTATACTCTTGTCCCTATTAAGGAATTCTTTCCTACCCTCTGGGATGAGGAAAGATGAAGTGACTTTACGGTCTTTACTATTGGACCGCTAGACTTCATATTTAGCAATGTAATATGTCATGCTTGCAATATAATGTATCGAATCAGAAGAGGATTTCTAAGTGGAAATTAAGGTAATAGATGAGTCCATTAATTTTTTGACTGTTATAAAATGTACATGCTTGTCCTATGCATTGAAAATGGGCCACAACTCATATAGAAGTGCTAGACTTCACATTTAGTTATGAAATGTGTCATGCTGGAAATATAATGCTTCAAATTAGAAGATGATTTATTTAAGTGAAAATTAAGATAATCAATGAGTTTATTACTTTATTGACTAGTGTAAAATGTCCATGCTTGTTCTATGCATTGAAAAAGGGCCACAGCTCTTACAGAAGTAAAATCTTCTTGCCATGCTATCAAAATACATTAGTTACTTTCTTAAGAGATTGTTGATGGACCACTGATTTTGAATCTGTTCTCCATACCAGAAGTTCACATTTAAACAAATCATATTTGATCTTGGCTGTTCATTTTCTAAAAGATTAAATGAGTAAATGATTGTGATCATAGTATAGGAAACCTGCTTATATCTCTCATCAGGAGTTTTCCACGCACCTGAAACATTGATTCAGTATTAGATCTTTAATGAAAATTGTCATTCTGTTTTCTCTTGGCTGATACTATTCAGGTTGGGGAAGATGTGGTCGGTGAATTAACCAAAGCCATGGAAAAACTGAAACTCGACATGCGTGTAACAGCATTGGTAATTCTTTTTTCTGATGCTAATGCTAGATGTTCAGTTTTACATTATCTGATTATCGTTGGACTATTTTTCATAGTGAGTTGACGGTTGCAGTGGGTGTGAGTGCATGTACTTTTTATGCTGATTTTGTCCTTTTTGAAATTTAGGTAAACGACACGATTGGAACATTAGCAGGAGGTAGATACCATGATAACGATGTAATTGCTGCTGTGATTTTAGGCACCGGAACAAATGCAGCTTATGTAGAGCGTGCCCATGCAATTCCCAAGTGGCACGGTCTACTTCCTAAATCAGGAGAAATGGTTAGTTAATTTTTATATTTGTTATTTGTTCTTTGGCAAGTAATAATCCTACAAGCTTCCCCTGCACTCTCCCCTTAATCAGAAGAAATGGTTAATGGATTGTGAGATTTGTTATTAGTTCTTTGATGATAATAAAGGTACAATCCGAAGGTCTGTGCACGACTTTACCAATATATTGATACCTGAGGGTAAAATATATTAATGCAGGTAATTAACATGGAATGGGGTAACTTCCGGTCCTCGCATCTGTCACTTACAGAATATGATCACGCATTGGATGCTGAGAGTTTAAACCCTGGAGAACAGGTAAAACCATTCTTAATACAAACCTCATCTCAAGCATCACTTAAAGAAATATGGTTTTCCTGGAATGTATTGAATAATTATCTTCATTATACTTGCAGATCTTCGAGAAGTTGATTTCTGGTATGTACTTGGGAGAAATTGTACGTAAAGTATTGGTCAAGATGGCTGAAGAAGCGGCTATCTTTGGTGAAACTGTTCCACCCAAACTGAAAATTCCATTTATATTGAGGTATATATTATTTGTGAAAAGTTACAATCCATTGCCCACGATCATATTTCGTTTCCCCGTAACCAATGAGATTGATATTGGAGTTTCATGATGTGATAACATTCCAAATGATTGTGGCTAGTTTATATTTTAGCTGGCACTGGCTAGCCCATAATTGATACTCATCGTCATCCCCTCTGTTTCAGACTGATGTTTCAAAGCCGAAACTTAACTTTCTTCATCATAAACAGTTTAGATTGTATTATGGCTTCACGTTTGGCTTATATTAATGCACTTGACTGTTGTAAAAAAGTAAATGCTCATCTTCTCTACCTGTTAAGAGTTAACTTCATATTTGAATGTACTGCTTAAAAACATCATCCTGTACGCCACTTTCATTTTAGTTTTATCTCTAAATTCTTTTTCAACTTGCAAATGTAACTTTTTGTTGCTCAAAAAATTTGCAGGACTCCTCACACGTCTGCCATGCATCATGACACGTCGTCCGACCTCAAAGTTGTTGCAAGCAAACTGAAGGATGTCTTGGAGGTTAGGCACCCACCCAAAATCTGTGACTTCAAGAAGTCTTTGTTTTAAACAAAAGCTACTCACCCTATGTCTTTTGCTTGAGTTACAGATATCCAATACCTCCTTGAAAACAAGAAAAATCATAGTGGAGCTCTGTGACGTAGTCGCAACACGGGGTGCCCGTCTCTCTGCTGCTGGTATCTTAGGCATCCTGAAAAAACTGGGAAGAGACACCATTCGGGCTGGGGAGAAGCAGAAGTCTGTTGTAGCATTGGATGGAGGGTTGTATGAGCACTACACAAAATTCAGAACTACCATGGAAAACACACTGAAGGAGCTACTTGGAGATGAGGTAGCTGCAAATGTCTTCGTCGAGCATTCAAACGATGGTTCTGGCATCGGAGCTGCACTACTTGCAGCCTCTCACTCTCAATATCTTGAGGTAGAGGAGCCCTAACGAAAAAAAAAAAAGGATCAAATTACAGATAGTATATTATGGAGTAGCAGAAGCTTTAGATTTTTTGTTGAATTTTCTGCTCTCCTTTGCATGTTATCACTTTCTGATGCCTTGGACCCTAGCTCAGGAGTTCTCTCCCAATCTCTCTCTTTTTTTTTTAATTTATGGTTATTGAGAGCATACAAAAAATTGAGTCAAGTTTTCTGGTCGGATGAACCTTTAAAAAGTAGACAAAAGAGAAAGGGAGGGTAAAAAATTGGGTGCTCTAAGGATCATTTTTCGTGGTTGCTATGCAAATAAACAAGGCACAAAGCATAAGCAATGTGGTCGTTTGTACTGCTATTGAATTTTGGATGTTCTAAACCAAACATCCAAGTGCCTTTTCATGTTATCTTTCATACAAAGGTTTATCTTTAATTTGAGATAGAGGAAATATTTCCATCATCTTCTCTTCCTCATTATTATGGTTCATTTTTTTCAAGTAAGTTTTCTTCTTGCACATGCATGAATGGCTAAAAGTTTGTTAGGGGAAAGATTGAACCATTGATTTTAATGTGAGGTTTATAAAACTACAACCCTAATCGGTCTTCCTTATTCATTATTCAAACACAAATTATAGTCATTGTTAATTTTTCTAAAATTTGACAATTGTTTTTCAATGTGACAAGGTTTTAACAAACTAACAATTAGAGATGAAATTTTTTAAGTTGTAGAGACGAAATCTTAAATTCTTAGAAATCGTTTATCTATAAAATAAAATTGGATTTGAGAAAATTGAAATAATGGATAGAATAGTGCAAAGAATTGAAATGAGTTTTGGTGATATCTTGTCTTGATTCTCCTCATAATTCATCATCTACCAGAACACAATTGTTTACCAAATCACTAAATCCAAACTCACACAACTTCATAAGTTCCTTATTTATAATTGTAATAAACAACAAATGGTCATAAAACAACCACAATTTTGAAAGGTGAAATTTATATGATGACCTCTTTCTCCATTGGTATAACCAAATAGCTTAGAATCAAGAAGAACCACTGCCCTGAAGTGAAACATTATTGAGCCGTTCCAGAGACAAAATCAGTGCCTGAGTCCCTAAATTCCCTTCCCCATAAGCCTTAAGCGAAACATAAAGTTGTTGAGCCAATGCCAATCCAGGAAGAGCAAGCCCCATATTCTGACATTCCTTCAAACAAATTCCCAAATCCTTCACAAAATGGTTCACAAAAAACCCAGGTTCAAAATCCCTTTTCAAAATCCTACTTCCATACAAATCCAGAGATTTTGATCCAGCTGCTCCTGTTGATATAGCATTCAAGAACAAACCCACATCAAGCCCTGCTTTCTTAGCATAAATCATCCCTTCCACTAGTCCCACCATTGTCGAAGCTATGGTGATCTGATTCGCCAGCTTTGCAAATTGCCCTTTCCCACTTTCCCCCATGTAATTCACTTTCCCTAAAAGAGAAAACAACGGACTCAATCGCTGGACTTCGCCTTCATCGCCACCGGCAAAGATCGCCAGAGTGGCGTTCTTGGCTCCGCGATCGCCGCCTGATACCGGAGCGTCGATTGCCCCACAACCCTTTGCGGTTGCAGAGGCGGCGATTTCAGAGGCGAGTGATGGTTCGGAAGTGGTCATGTCGATAAGGACGCCGCCAGGGCGAAGGCCGGCAAGTGCGCCGGAAGTGAGGTCGAGGAGGACGGAGCGGACGTCGGAGGGGTAACCGACGATGGAGAAAACGACGTCGGACTGGGCGGCAACGGCGAGAGGGGAAGAGGCTAAATTGGCGCCCAAATCGAGGAGGGGTTGGGCTTTTGAGATGGTGCGATTGAAGACGGTGAGTTTGTAGCCGGCTTTGATGATGTGAGAGCACATGGAGCAGCCCATAACGCCGGTGCCGATCCAGCCGACGCGGGTAGTTGAAGGGCTGACGATGTCGCCGGAAGTTGACATTGTGCGACGGAGGAAAGAGAGGAAAGGAAGGGATAGGGTGGGGGTTAGTTTGTGGGATTGAGTGTATAGAGATCGAAGAGAGGATTGCAACGGCATCCTTTTTCCTTTATAGAAAAGGGAGATTGTGAAGATTTTTCCGTTCTATTTTGGTTGAAAATAAGAAATATTCGAAGAACTTTAAAAAACAGATTGATATATTCTTAAGAATGTTTCTTACTATCTAACTTTTATCTTTATTTTTGTTCATTTTTCGAAAGATATATGAAATAAAATCATAAAATCATAAAATCAACAATACAAAACTTACTTTTAATACATATACACATTATCTGTTGTAGTCATGTTGATAATCTCACATGTTTAATAATTATTTCCTATAACAATAATAAAAAAAACATTTCGAAAAAGAGCTAGAACCAACCATTTTAAGCCTAAACATACCTTTTTCATTTTTGAATCCTTATGCAGTAATTTTTTTACTACGGTCTAGCACTTTACATAATTAAGGAGTTGCAAGCCTTAGAGCATGGAAAAAAGGAAAATTCAAGAGATAAAATCAGTGTCATTTTACCCCTATAGAAGGATATGAAAACTCAAATAACGATTAAAACAACAATGAAAAGAATTTTTAAGCATCGAAAAGTCATTTAAAAAATACCAAAAGTGTAGAACCGTCAAAGTAGTACACCAAATGTTCAACTTAACAAAAGGTGTGTTTGCTAAGAGAGTAATTATTCCAACCATGCTCCAGAAAAACAAAATAGATGCATCCATTTAAATGGTTTAATCATATACCATTCAAACCCAAATGTTGTTGAACTAAAACAAACACATACCCAAAAATCCAAACTATTACAACCTTTTTTTCGTTGGGTATATGCAGTACACAGATGCTACAATAGAAACGTATTCAAAGACAAGCAGTTAAAGGACGTGAAGGAGAAATTGAACTTGAGTTTATAAGCATGCTAACAACCAAAAATATAATCAAGATCATGACTAAAAAAGATATGAATCAGACCCATAAATTGGTAATTTATTTACAACAGAAAATAATACCAATAGAAAAGCCTAAGTTTATTGTACAATTCAGCATAACCTGAATGATAATTTGATGACTTTAGAACAATGACAGCTGATTGCACGATAATCGTTAATTAGAAGTAACCTATAAGGCTATAACACACACCATACATTCTACAATTGAATTCATTGTCTACTTGTATAAAAACCTCAGCTTATCTCAAGCCTTAAACCCCAGATAAAAATATTTTACTTGAACTCAAACGTTGATTCAGTATTGGATCTTTACTGAAAGTTGACGTTCTGTTTCCTTTTGGCTGATACTATTTCACGTTGGGGAAGATGTGGTTGGTGACTTAACCAAAGCCATGACATGCGTGTAACAGCGTTGGTAATTCTTTTTTCTGATTCTAATGCTTGATGTTCAGTTTTACATTATCTGATTATCATTGGACAATTTTTCATAGTGAGTTGATGGGTGCAGTGGGTGTGAGTGCATGTATTTTTGTGCTGATTTTGTCCTTTCTGAGATTTAGGTAAACAACACGATTGGAACATTAGCAGGAGGTAGATACCATGATAACGATGTAATTGCTGCTGTGAGTTTAGGCACCGGAACTAATGCAGCTTATGTAGAGCGTGGGCACGGTCTACTTCCTAAATCAGGAGAAATGGTTAGTTAATTTTGACATTTGTTATTCGTTCTTTGGCAAGGTAATAATCCTACAAGCTTCCCCTGCACTCTCCCCTAAATCAGAAGAAATGGTTAATGGATTGTGAGATTTGTTATTACTTCTTTGATAATAATAAATGGTACAATCCGAAAATCTGTTCACGACTTTATCAATATAATGATACCTGGGGGTAAAATATATTAATGCATGTAAT
Organism: Cucumis hystrix; assembly: GCA_025688845.1. Lineage (NCBI taxonomy): Eukaryota > Viridiplantae > Streptophyta > Magnoliopsida > Cucurbitales > Cucurbitaceae > Cucumis > Cucumis hystrix. The sequence continues at coordinate 18,053,507 of CM046887.1, read as the reverse complement.
TAACATGGAATGGTGTAACTTCCGGTCCTCACATTTGTCACTTATAATATGATCATGCATTGGATGCTGAGAGTTTGAAGAACAGGTAAAACCATTCTTAATACAAACCTCATCTCAGCATCACTTAAAGAAATATGGTTTTCCGGAAATGTATTGAACAATTAACATGATTTCTGGTATATAGTTGGGAGAAATTGTACGTAAAGTATTGGTCAAGATGGCTAAAGAAGCGGCTCTCTTTAGCGAAACTGTTCCACCCAAACTGAAAATTCCATTTATATTGAGGTGTACATTATACCATCTGGGTGTGTTATTTGTGAAGAGATACAATCCATTGTCCATGAATCATGATCATATTTTGTTTCCCCGTAACCATCCAGATTGATATTGGAGTTTCATGATGTGATAACATGCCAAATGATGTGGCTAGTTTAGTTTATATATTAGCTGGCACTGGCTAGCCAATAACGGATACTCATCGTCATCCCCTCTGTTTCGAACTGACGTTGGATCTGAAACTAATTTTTCAAACCCAAAGCTTAAATTTCTTCATCATAAACAGTTTAGATTGTACTTTGGCTTCACGTTTGGCTTATATTAATGTACTTGACTGTTGTAAAAAAGTAGATGCTCATCTTCTCTACCAGTTAAGACTTAACTTCATAATTGAATGAACTGCTTAAAAACATCATCCTATACGCCATTTTCATTTTAGTTTTATCGCAAAATTTTCTTTCAACTTGCAAATGTAACTTTTTGTTGCTCAAAAAATCTGCAGGACTCCTCACATGTCTGCCATGCATCACGACACGTCGTCCGACCTCAAAGTTGTTGCAAGCAAACTGAAGGATGTCTTGAGGTTAAACAAAAACTACTCACCCTATGCCTTTTGCTTGACTTCCAGATATCCAATACCTCCTTGAAAGCAAGAAAAAGTCATAGTGGAGCTCTGTGACGTAGTCACAACACGGGGCGCCTTCTCTCTGCTGCTGGTATCTTAGGCATCCTGAGAAAACTGGGAAGAGACACCGTCCGGGTTGGGGAGAAGCAGAAGTCTGTTGTAGCATTGGATGGAGGGTTGTATGAGCACTACACAAAATTCAGCACTACCATGGAAAAGACACTGAAGGAGATACTCGGAGATGAGGTAGCTGCAAACGTCTTCATCGAGTATTCAAACGATGGTTCTGGCATAGGAGCTGCACTACTTGCAGCCTCTCACTCTCAATATCTCGAGGTAGATGAGCCCTAACGAAAAAAGAGGATCAAATTACAGATAGTATATTATGGAGTAGCAGAAGCTTTAGATTTTTTGTTGAATTTTCTGCTCTCCTTTGCATGTTATCACTTTCTGATGCCTTAGAGTTCTCTCCAAATCTTTTTCTTTTTAATTTATGGTTATTGAGAGCATACAAAAAATTGAGTCAAGTTTACTGGTCGGATGAACCTTTAAAAAGTAGTCAAAAGAGAAAGGGAGGGTACAAAATTGATGCTCTAAGGATCATTTTTTCGTGATTGCTATGCAAATAAACAAGGCACAAAGCATAAGCAATGTAGTTGTTTGTACCGCTGTTGAATTTTAGATGTTGTAAATTAAACATCCGAGTGCCTTTTCATGTTATCTTTCATACAAAGGTTTATCTTTAATTTGAGATAGAGAAATTTCCATCATCTTTTTCTTCATTATTATGGTGCAATTTTTCAAGTTGTTTACATGGTAGTTTCCTTTAAGATGAGAATTAGTATTTCATTATCAGGTTAATGTGAGTTTTATAATTTTGGTAAATTTGTGAATTTTTTACAATGTGCATTAACAAACTAAAGACTAGAGATGAAATTTTTTAAGTTGTAGGGGCCATATTGGAAATCTTAAATTCTTAGAAACCTTTTATCTATAAAATAAAATAAGATTTGAGAAGATCGAAGTAATGGAAAGAATAGAGCAAGAATTGAATAGAGTTTTGGTGTTATCTTGTCTTGATTCTCCTAATAATTCATCATTTACCAACACACAATACTTTATAAACAGAATTCTCCAAAAGCACTAAATCCAAACTCACATAACTTCATAAGTTCCTTATTTATAATTGTAGTAAACAACCACAATTTGAAAGGTGAAATTTATATGGATAACCTCTTTCTCTATCGGTATAACCAAATAGCTTAGAATCAAGGATTAGTGGTCTTTGTAATGGCGGCATAATCAAGAACCACTGCCCCCGCTATCGCTATCGCCGTCATCAAGTGAAACATTATTGAGCCGTTCCAGAGACAAAATCAGTGCATGAACACCTAAATTCCCATCCCCATAAGCCTTAAGCGAAACATAAAGCTGGTGAGCCAACGTCAATCCAGGAAGAGCAATCCCCATATTCTGACAGTCCTTCAAACAAATTCCAATATCCTTCACAAAATGTTCCACAAAACCCCCAGGTTGAAAATCCCTTTCCAAAATCTTACTTCCATATAAATCCAAAGATTTTGACCAAGCTGCTCCTGTTGATATAGCATTCAAGAACAAACCCACGTCAAGCTCTGCTTTCTTAGCATAAATCATCCCTTCCACTAGTCCCACCAATGATGAAGCTATGTTGATCTGATTCGCCAGCTTTGTAAACTGGCCTTTCCCACTTTCTCCCATGTAATACACTTTCCCTAAAAGAGAAAACAAAGGGCTCAATCGCCGGACTTTGCCTTCATCGCCACCCGCAAAGATCGCCAGAGTGGCATTCTTGGCTCCGTGATTGCCGCCTGATACCGGAGCATCGATTGCCCAACAACCCTTGGCGGTTGCAGCAGCGGCAATTTCAGAGGCGAGTGATGCTTCGGAAGTGGTCATGTCGATAAGAACACCGTCCGGGCAAAGCCAGCAAGGGCGCCAGAAGTGGGGTCGAGGAGGGCAGAGCGGACGTCGGAGGGGTAACCGACGATAGAGAAAACAACGTCGGACTGAGCGGCAACAGCAAGAGGAGACGAGGCTAAATTGGCGCCTAAATCAAGGAGGGGTTGGGCTTTAGAGATGGTGCGATTGAAGACGGTGAGTTTGTAGCCAGCTTTGATGATGTGAGGGCACATTAAGCAACCCATAATGCCTGTGCCGATCCAGCCGATGCTGGTGGTTGAAGGGCTGACAATGTCGCCGGAAGTTGACATTGTGCGGCGGAGGAAAGAGAGGAAAGGAAGGGATAGGGTTGGGGTTAGTTTGTGGGATTGAGTGTATAGAGATCGAAGATACAATTGCAGTGGCATCCTTTTTTCATTTATAAAGAAGAAAAAAAATGAGAGATTTTGAAGAATTTTCCTTTTTATTTTGGTTGAATTTAAAAAAACTTCTTAAAAACATGAGAGATTTTGAAGAGCTTCCTTTTAATTTTGGTTGAATTTAAAAATATTCTAATAACCTCAAAGAACGGGGTTATATTCTTAAAAAAGTTTCATTTTGTTTTTCTAGAATTGACGATCTAACTTTATCTTTATTTTTCTTCTTTTCGAAAGATATATAGAGTAGAAAATCGAACCTTATTCCCTACTTATAACACATATACATTATCTGTTTTCTTTACACGTGATAAGTTACAATCATGTTGACAACCTCACATGTTTAATAATTATTTCCTTTAACAATAATAATAATAAGAAAAACAATGATAAGGAACCATATCCCCAAATGTCATTATGAAAAAGAGTTAATACAAACAATTTTAAGCCTAAACCTACTTTGTTTTCGAATCCTTGTAAGAAAGGAATGACATCGTTTCTTCCTAGAATGCAAGGAGGATTTACTAACCTGTATGTTCAATAAGAAAAGATATTCAAACCTTCCAAATCCTCAAAACCTGTACTATTGAATCCATGGTGTCAATCAAACAGTTCTGTATCGTCTATGCAAACTCATTCATGCACAATGAACAGGTCAATTATCAAATTCCAACACCATTGAAGCCAATTGTAAAATGCAGCAGAAAACTCTGAGGTGCAGAGTATTAACAACATAATGCTAGACATCAAAATCAACAGATATAAAACAAACCATCAGAAAAACAAAGAATGGCTGTCTTCAACTTCTACAACCACAACCACTTGATAGGGGGCTATCTACAATATGATTTCGCAAAGAAGCCTTTGAAAATTTTCCTCTACTTTAACAAAAACAAATGAAAAAAAAAGAGAGATGCAATTAACATCAAAAGTATCTGCACAAAAACAAAAGGAGTATTTGCTAAGAGAGTCATTCCAACCATGCTCCACAAAAACAAAATAAATGCATCCATTTAAATGGTTTAAGCATATGCCATCCAACCTCAAATGTTGTTGAACTAAAACAAATGCATACCTGAAAAATCCAAACTATTACAACCTTTCCTTTTGTTGGGTATATGCAGTACACAGCTTTCTTATCGATGGATGCGACAATAGAAACGTATTCAAAGCCAAGCAGTTAAAGGACGAGAAGGAGAAATTGAACTTGAGTTAAGCATGCTAACAACCAAAAATATAACCAAGATCATGACTAAACAAGATATGAATCAGACCCATAAAGTGGTAATTTATTTACAACAGAAAATAATACCAATAGAAAAGCCTAAGCTTATTGTACAATTCAGCATAACCTAAATGATAATTTGAACTTTAGAACAATGTAAGCTGATTGCACGATAATCGTTAATTTGAAGTAACCTATAAGGCTATAACACACACCATACATTCTACAATTGAATTCATTGTCTACTTATATAAAAATCTCAGCTTATCCCAAGCCTTAAACCCCAGATAAAAGTATTTTACTTGAACTCAAAATTTGGCACAGGCGGTGCATCGAAGCTCTCCAAAATCGTCGTCTCGCTTCCTCCACTCGATACTTCTGATTCCTTCTTCTTACCTCCGCCAAACCAACCTCCGAACCACGAGCCATTACCAGAATCTGAAGAAGAAGAAGAAGAAGAAATACTTGCTAATTCAGCTTGTGGTAGAGACATGGGAGGAGCACGGCCAGGTAACTGGCCTGTAGGATACCCAGGCACACCACCCATACCAGCAGGTTCCTCAATCACAACAGGCATATTCTGTTGCTGGCTCAGAACTTTGTTGAGCATAATTCCAGCTCCTTCAATCAAAGCCAACAGAACGCCGCCAAACAACGCCGAACGAGCTGCCGATGCAGGTCCCTGTCGCATCTGAAGAAAACCTCCGGTAGCGGCGCCAGCGATAATTGAATTCCATGGATCCTCCTTCTGGCGGACATAGACCATGGTGCAATCGAAAGCAGAGAATAAACCACCCCAAACGGCGAAGCTTCCACCGACGCGCGGCGCATTCATCCGGACAGCCTGAGTACCGCCGACAATCCTGGTTCCCCTGGGAGAATTGTAAAGACCTTTAATAAAGTGAAAAGCTGAACCACCAACAGCTCCCATGCCGAAAGCGCCGCCAATATCATCGAGAATGCGATCGGGGCAAGGTTCTCTGGAAGTTTCCGGCGTTCCCATAGCGTCGATACAATCAGTCTAGGGTTTTTCTCTGTTGTATGCCTTCACTAGCCACCGCCAAATTCTAATGTAGGTTTTTTTAAGAGAGTTTAATGGCTTGGGGTTTTAACTATATATATCGTCCTTTTGTTTAATATTTTTTTTCCTTTTTTATTTTTTGAAAAATATAAATAACTTTTTAAGGAAATAATAATTAATTAAAACAAATATCTTAAACCCTCAATCAAGGCTTGTAAACCGGTTGGATTGGAAGACATTCTCAACCCAACCGATTAGATTGGTAGAATAACTGACAGTAATTTCCAATCCATATTTTAATGGATTGGTGAAATATGGATTAGGTCAGTTTACCATCTTACGTCATTCTTTAACTTTTTATCGGCTAACTTTCTATATGATCATTTAACTTCACAAAATACTCCAAATTTTACTTTTTTTATCCAAAAAAAAAAAAAACTAAATTTTCAATTCAATCCAACTCATATCCAAAATTTTCAACTCAACCCAACTAGTATAACATGAGTTAGGTAGTCCAGATTGTCGATCACCCGACTCAACTCATATAATATGAATTAGATAGTCAAGGTTGTCGGGTTATTCATGTTAGACTTACACCCCCACCTCCATCCAATAAAAGTTCCCTACAAAAAATGGAAAATTAAAAAAAAAAAAAGAGAGAGAAAGAAATCAGGAAAGTTAAAAAAAGTAATTTTAAATTTTTTGATTTTAAGCACTTCGTTTAAGTGATAAATATTTAAAAGTTTAGGTGAATATATGAAAGTAATTTACGACGAGAAAACTTTTATTTCTATATTGCCTTTACTAGTGTCTATTTTTAAGAACACTGCAAACATTAATTGGTGAAAAAAAATAAACTTGAATTTAACCAATTGCATATAAAAGCAAATCTACAGTCAGATGGGTCTCAAGAATCTCAACAGCACCAAATCAGATTACAGAAACCAGATCAATTCTTGAAGAATAAAAAAGCACTTTACCAAATGCTACAATAGAAAATACAAATTAAACGAGACCACAATGAAAAGTCTCTCCCCTCTAGCAAATTAGAAATCAGAATATCCACAAGAAATGTAAAGAGATAGATCTAAAAAGGAGAAGATTTAAATTAAGTGTACACCATCTATAGATGTTACAATTTTCCAAGAATGCTAACTAGATAATTCAGATCTTTACATACATACCCTGCAATGGCAAATCCAGATCTGAGATGTGAAATACGTCCTCAAATTAACAGCACAAAGCCAAACATTACTTGGATGTTACAGCTTCAGATCTCCAATATAGAAGTCTTCAATCATGTCAAAGACTCGAGTTGCGTGTTGTGGCCTGCATAATAAGTATCGAGGTCGAAATTAACATGTTTAGAAGATTGTTGCAATGATGGAATCTAATATTATAGTTTGAAGTTCAAATGAAGGGAAAAGGTTCGGTGTCTTTCTTAGTGAATGCTGTCTAGTTGCGAGTGAAACTTAATAGGCAATATTCTCTCCCTCGATGGGCTTTGTTTAGTGAATCAAGCATGGTGATCTTAATTATTGTCTATTTATGCCAAAACAATTCTAGAGCATTCAATCAATCAAGATTGTTTGGACATATCAATTTAACATGACAATAACAGATGGGTGATGTCAGCCTGGTTTACCCATAAAACCCTTCTGTAGAATCATCCCCAGCATGTGTTAGGATGGCATCCCCTCCAGGATGTTCTTCAACATAGGAGGTAACATCATACACCTATGCTCAAGAATAATCGAAAAAAGGTTATAAGTACAACTATAATATACGACCAAACTCTAACTTTTGCTAAGAGCTTGGATATCAAACCAGAAGATAGAAATATTATACCTTGTTCTTGATAATGACCCAACAATCAGTTCTCTCGTTATGAACAGAGACTTCATCTCTACTGTAGTAGACTTTAGATGACTAATAGCAAGAAACAAGAGATTTGAAATCACAATACTAAAGTTCAGCAATCCAAGCAATAACGGAAAGGAATCCCACAGAGAGTTAATAACTTAAAACGCGCTTCAAACATTTGAGAATTAAATTTGGACGTACAACTTTGTTTCTATGGTGAATGAAGGCACAAACTGTTTCACTAAATCTCTTGTAAACTACAGATTCTTTTCTGTTTCTCAACTGTGCATTGTACAAGTTCAGTATTTATAATCCTAGTCAATATCCATAGTCAAAGACTCAAAGCCACAAAGCATTAGCACTCCTAGTTATAAGCAGTTGGTTAGTACAACAGCACAATCATTTAAAACATTTGGACTAGAAAATCAATCAATTTACTCAACAACTTTTTTTCCCACTTATTCATCTTTGAGAAAAGGTTGAATAGATTGGACATTATACATTTGAAAACTCCAACATATTTTTAACAGGATTCAATAGTAAAGCAATACATTATCTTTAGCTGGATTCTGGAAATAGAAGATTGCACAAGCCAAAATATTTACCTATGCTACTGAAGCTAAAAACATTCACGTCCCAGCTTCTCAGCTGGCAAAGAATTGATCAATTCATTTATAAAATTGAATCTAAAAGACAACTAAGTCTTCAAATTTCCAGTAAATGTACTAAAAATAAAACCTCCATATCCAAAGTACCTTGTTGATAGGATTTAGTTGGACCTTTTGTGCATTTCCTGCATTAGAAAATAGCATTGTCTGTTCAAATCGATGTGAATCTATGCATTGGAGAACTGAAGAAATGAAACAAATATACTTCTTCAAACTTACGGTCGCGTGGGATTAAAAATAGAGCTCCCAACAAAACACTGAGAAGCAATGCAGCTATCACGATCACCATTTTATGTACCTCACTGCAAAATCAGATTCACAATAAATGCAAAATCATCAGACTTGAAATAAAGCAAGAAGCAGCATGATTCCGAAATTGAAATTTTTAAAAAAAATGAAAAATCTGTTTTGTAGGAGCAAGAGAAATGCTCCTGAGCTCGGAAATTCAGCAAAGATTCTCGGACCATCCAAGGTCACTGATTCATGCTAGTCTTTGAAGGTGATGATTTAGCTGATTTAGAGCGAAACTGAGAATTTACCGTAAGAATACCGATCCGACTTAGAGATGAATCAGAGAGATTATCCACTGACCGGCGAACTGAATGCCAAATGAATTCACCGGGGAAATGCTTACCAGAATCACTCTCAAAAAATTCCGCTGCATTCAGCCTTATACCAATCGGATCCCCGTCAAAACATAAACCGGGTACGGACCACCCGGCAATTCTAATTCAGGCTTGGGCTTGAGCTTTAAATTGGGCCCAGGCTTCGGTTTTGGGACGGGCCTGACTTTCTGCTACGGCTTGGGCTTGCGTTACGGCTCAGGCCTGACTTCCCCTTTGGCTTAAACCTCGGTTTCGGCTCGGAGTTAAATAAATTATGGCGCCGGCGGTACAAAGTTGAGCCGCATCCTTTCATCTTCTCGACGACGACGCTCTGCACCGCCATTGATTGATTTATCCATGGAGGACGGCGCGAAGCTGAGCATATACAAGGCCATCAGAAACATAAAACGTAGAGATAATTCTCTCTACAACGCTCTCAGATCAATTTACGAGGACTCTATTTTCGTCGGCGAGATCGCCCAGCTATGGCCGGAGCTTCCTCTTCTCGCAAATCTCCGTTGTGGCCTTTGGTATTCCCCGAAGTTTCACTACAATTGCTACTTCAAGTCCACCGACGGCCACAACAACAACTGGTCTTTCAGTACTTCCCGCCTCAATCTTCATGTTGCGCAATTGGCTGGTACATCCTCTCTTTTCCCCTGTTTGTTTTTCTTTTATTTTCCTAGCGAATAAGTTGCTTGAATCATGAAAAATAATTACAGACTGTAGAATTTTCTGTATTGGCTTATTAATTCTTGCCGACTTTGAATTCTCAAGGAATGCATCGGGGGATTGTTTGCATTTTTGAAGTGTTTATGTGATTCGCTTTTTTGTTTGATGGGTAGGACAGAAGGGAGGATGTTTTATAGTTGATTCCACTCGAAGAGGAAAGCGCTTTCCTGATAGCATGTCCAAAACAATACCCATTTGGACTTGTGTTTTGAATCGGTCTATAAGCAAGCATTTGAACAAAATCCACGGCAGTTCATTGGAGCTTGGGGTGAGTATTGACTGTTTTATTCTTTGCTTTTTCATCATTTGGCAGTCTATGATTCTGTGCAGGTCTAGAATCACTCCCTCTAAGTCGGGTGTTAGTCTGAAATTTATTGAACAAGTCTGTTTGATGAGTAGGCAAGTAGTTTGAATCGGTTTCTATGTCAGCTTGTTTTTGTCTTTCTTAAACTGATCAACCTAAACTGACCCTTTTACATCTCTATCTCAAGGGTAAAACTCTAAATGAGAAAATTCATACATTTTATGTGTACCATGTCTTTTGTAACAGGAGCCTTCCACTTCTGATGTGCTTGCTGAAAATGGAAAGGAATGTGCCGTTGGTTGGGACTGTTCCTTGCATCTACCCCTTTGGGTTTCTGAGACCGAGAAAGCTGCTATTGAGGAACGTCTTGAAGAATGGACGAAACAGTTAGAGGACTGTGGAGCTGATGTTGCCACATTGGCATCAATCTTGAGAAAGCCATTGCGCCCCTTGTGGATTTCACAAAGATCGGTTATTTGGTTGAACGAAGTACCAGATCATGACTCCTGGGATTTCACACCCATTATACTTGTTAATGCTTCGTCCTCTACTGGTGTGGTTCAACAAAGGACCACCACAGAGTTTAGCTGGAACTACATTTCTGGAGCAGGAGACGATGAAGAAAGTTGGGCAAGAGGCTTGACTCCAAATCTGTTTTGGAAGCACGCACATGATCTTATGAGCTCTGGGCCTGATGTCTGTAATCAGAAGGTAGCTGAAATAGTTGAAAAGGACAGAGTATATCGAGCACTAAGGGGAAATGATGCCCCTCAGATTAGTGTTAAATCTCAGAAAGGATCATCAACTCAAGTCCCGCCTATAGAGCAAATGTTATCTTTTAATATTTCTGATGCTGAGTTAGATGCAAAGTCTTCTGACGGAAATTGTGGATTATCTTGGCTTGGTTCAACTGGACTTGGAGTAGGCTCATCTCAATATGGTATTTACCTCCAATTTCTGTTGTGTTAAGGATAATACAGTAGATGATTATTGGTTTTAATGTAGAGTAGAATGCTTTTCTCTATCAATATTGGAAAAGAAGGTTCAAAAGGAAAGAAAATATCAAGTCTGGCTACTTGTTTATCCACTAAAAGTATAGTCTTAATAATTGAAGGGTTAACCATATTAGAAATAAAATGCAATATTCAACACCCGTAAAAGTGATCAATGATGGTTTTACATGAGAAAATATTTCCACTCTTAGTCATTTTCCAAATTCACTTTCGACTATTCTTGGTTTTTCTGTGGAAATATTATGAGTTTGGCAACAAATGTAGGAGTGAATTTTATGCGGTTCACTAATTACATTATTGTTTCTTGACATCACTTATCTGATGATTACTTTTGTTTTATGTGTGTGTAGCTGTGACTGCGTGCAATGTTGATTGCATTTTAAATTGCGATCAAGAGACCTTGTCCGTTTGCCTTCCAGTTGCGAGTGCATATCTTCATCTACCTATGGTGGTGAGTATGGGAAAATGAGGGTGTGACCATTCTTAAGTTTGCAGCACTAATTCAACTTAATTAACAGCTTTTGCTTTTCAGATGTCAAAAGTGGATAGATTTTCCCTGTCGCGAAACCTTGCTTCTGCCATAGATTTTGCAAAGTTGAATCTTAACCAAGGGAAAAGACTTCTAGTTTGCTGTAGCAATGGTAAGAACACCCTTTATTTAACTATAACAACAATAAACTCACCTATTTGAGATGAAAATCTACTGAAGAGGGTTGGACAGATTAGGGGAAGGTGTTAGTTCTCTTCTTTTGAGTAGTTGGGCTAATCACTCTTTGTAACTTTCTTCAAGTTATTTATTTAGTCAGTGATATCTCTTTTGTTTACTTGCAGGAGAAGATATTAGCATATGTGTTTGTTTGGCAATACTGACATCTTTATTTGACGAAGAAGGTACCCTGGTTGAATCTTTTTCTGTTAAACTTTCTTAAAGTACACTCCATTTATGCTCTTTTCATCTGCCCTTCAGCCCCTTCCTCTCTTGGAACTTAGAAGGAAAGTTGTTAATTTATCATTTCCTTTTAGGGATTTGGATATTTTAAGATGTAAGGGTGTTTTTCTTTGGAAAATGAGTCTTCAGCAAAATTTGACTCAAAATGTGAACGAGGTGAAGTTGAAAAGGAGGTTTTAAATACTCAATCCCTTCTTATCAAAGTCGAACTTCCTTAATCTTTCTAGTAGATTTTGTGTTAAATTAATGTAGAAGTGTTGTTTTTCACACTTGAGAAGAGGAACTCTTTTTTCAAGTCTCTCAGCACCTCTTCTCCAAGAGAGAAAAGGAGAGCAATTATCTTCCTACTTGTACAATTTTCTTTATTTCAAAGAAGAGAAGAATATGTTGCTTTCATGTATTAGTTCATTAATAACTGTGTTAAATTACGCCAGGAACTTTCGATTGCGGGAAATCTTTTAACAACACGCTTATTACGAAATTGGAAATGAAAAAACGAATCGTATACATCTGTAAATTTGCAACAAATGCAAGGCCTTCCAGAGGAAATTTGAGGCAGGTTTTCAATTTTCTTAGTGGAGGAAGAACTGATTAACTACAGCAAAGCAGCTTCAACAACTTTATAGGTTTTTCCTTTTACTTTTTTATTATTGTTTTTCTTTTACTTTCTTTTACCTTTTATACTGTTGAAGTCGATAAGGCCAAGATCCCCTGATATTGTGAAGATATTGCTTCCCTTGGTCCTCTTCATTTGTAAGGAATGATTTTAGAAATTCTTAATTATTTTCTTAAAATGAAACCAAGTTTGTGGGTAGGATCTTGTATATTTATGCATCTTCATTTCATGGTGTGGTCAGGAATGAGTTTAAATAGCTAAACTCATCTTGTGAAACATGATTTTGATTATTCCAAACATTGCATATGAGAAAATAAAAAACACACTAAATTCAAATTTAGAATGATTAAACATGTGGTTCGCCATGCACCGAAAAAGTGAAGCACTACAAAGGAGAACAAGATGGTTAAACCTTAACCTTATTGGAACATTGGTCATGGACGTGCATTTTATATAATCTAAAGTATTTATTTTCTTCAATGTGGGTAGCACATTAAACTTCTTGAATCTATCTTGGACGAACAGCACGCTCCGAAGGTCCAGCTTGTCGCATTAGCTGATTTAGTAACAAGATCAATTGTTAGAATAATGTATAATGCTAGATGTATAAATACACATGCACGTACGAATGTATATGTATAGAGAGTGAAAGAGGGAGACCTGGAAGTAATCCTGGAGCCTACGACGCAGTCGTATATATTCATTATTTATCCGTTCCACAGCAGCCTTAGCCCTATTTGATAAGTTCCATAGAGTTAGAACTGTGCACTCAATTTTTCTTTTTTTGGTGAATATGTAACTATGTTTGTGAGATGAGAGATTGGGCTATTAAAACAAAGTTATATTTAAATAGTTAAGGGTATGTTTTATAACCTTTTTTTAAAGAAATGTACTTTTCTTATCCTGAAATTCATCCTATAACACTTAAATTCTTCGCTAAATTAGAAAAATAGAAATAAGATTTTAAAAGGTTTATAATTGGGTTGATTTTAATAACATTTCTAAAAAATTAGTTATAAATTATTTTTAAAAAAATGTATTCCACCCCTTCTCGCTCCATCTATAAACAAAAATCAAAACCAAACAAACAGGTGCTAGACCTGACTCTTTCTCCATTTCTTTACTCATTTTTTTGTCGTGTCTATAAGTTAAATTTTTTAAAAAGGAAAAACATTCACGTCTTCTGTACGACAAATTTTTTAAAATATAGCAAAACAATATAATTTATTTGTGATTGATTACAATAAACCAATCTATCTATCAAAATATAAATAAAAACAGCTAGCAAGCAGTCCATCGTGATAAATATTATAGTTCATCAACGTTATATTTTGAAAATAGTCCTAAAAAGTAGTATGTAGAAAAAAATGTAATATTACCCATCCACGTCATCATCCCTGCAAGCTTGAAGTGCAAGATCTACTTCACGGGTCACTCTAATGGCACCAATGCTACATCAATAAGCCATAATGGAATAGTTAATAAATCATAATTGAGAATACAAAACAAAAAGAAAATCTACCTTTCAATGGAAAAGTATTCATATAAACTACTTTAAATTCAAGTGGTAAAAAGGCAAAACTATAGTCTTTCCAACTCTAATGTTCATGATTTCTATACGTTTTATTTTCTGTTTTGTTTACCAGAGTTTCAAACATTCAATTTTGTCATAAATTCAAAATAAAAACACATAATTACTAAATTACTAAATTACTAAATATGAAATTGAATTTATTATCGAACGAGAGAAAAATTCTAAATATGTGAAATCTAAAAGTACACAAACTAAGTTCAGATCTCAAAATTCAGGAGTAAATTCGTAATTCTCATTGTATTAAAAAGGAATTAAAAAGGAATGAGAAGATCAAACCTGACGCATGCTCCCTTAAACTTATGAAGTGGCCTTTCCAGTGTTCTGAGATTGCACGAAGGTCGCTCCCTGTCAAGAAGCCTCGTATTATTAATTTTTTTCCAACAATATAAGATGAAGAAGAAAACGTCTAACCCCGAGGTCAATAGTTTTATATATGTGAATCAAAAAAAGAGATATTATTAAAATAACTCTTGAATTTTCACAATTAAAAAACAAAAAATAAATAAAAGTTGAAGAATTGAAGTAAAATATTTTGAATTAGGGCTTACAGTGCATTTTCCAAAGAAGTAATAGACTGGGTTGATTCTCTAAAGTACACAGTGAGAAGCCTCTGGAGAAAGTGTGGATCATCAAACCCTAATTGCTCAACTTGGGCAAATTGTGCACTCAAAATTCCCTACAACAACAATCAATTTAACTTTGATTTGTACAATTTCTTCATAATTTAATCACAAACTAAATTTTTTAATTTAATTTTGCTTCAATTAACTTAGAAATTCATCCACACAAAAACAGGAATAATATGAAAACTTGAAATGCCAATGGATTTCTTCAAACTTAAAACTTATTTTTCCACTAAATTTTTTTAAAAAATTACCATAAAATAAAACCATTTTGGTTCAAAAAAACATAATTTTAACCGTTTATTAAACACATTCTCAACATAAACTCTATTTGATAGCATTTTTCCTTTTTTTTTTTTGTTTTCCTACCAAACTAAGAAATATGCTATTTGATCATAACAAAAATTGTACAATTTCTTCTTAAAAAAATAATTTACATCAAGATTTCGAAAAGAAAATGTATGAAATGAATAATTTTATTTATATGCGAATGAAAAAACTACAAAATATTGTCATTAATTAATTTTCATAAACATTTCTAAGCAATTGAAAGAACTTTTTCAAAATGAAGAACAAGAAACTAATTTTTTGAAAACAAGAAACACAAAATATAAATAAACAAAAGAAAAAGAAAAAGAAAAAGAATAGAAAATGGTAATTCAAAGATGAGAAAAAAAAAATCATAAAAGAGAGAAAAAAAACCAACATCACCGAATAACGATTGCCTCATTTCAGCAATCTCTTGATGCAAGAAAAAATTATTGTCCATTTTGCATACAAATGATAAAATGAGCAATGCTTTACTCAAAATCCCATTCCAAGAACACACTATATATAACCCTAAAAGATGAACCATTTTTAACTTTTCCTTCAAAAAAAAATTACAATATTTCATTTTTTAAAATACTATTTACTGTTTCATTCTTCTGATGTAATCTCTGGTTTTAGTTAATTTTTTTAAAATTGTTAAATACTAACGATAATTTTCATGAAAAAGAAAAGCATTTTGCATAATCAAATTTAAGATTTATTGATAGTAAATAAATTTAAAAGACTAAAATTCTGAATTAGTTCTTAAACGAAATAACAATTTAGTCCTTAAATTTTGATTTCTAACGATTTAATCTATATTCTTTCAATTTTAAAACAATTTAGGGTTTAGTCTTTATACTTACAACTTTATAACGACAAATTGTCCCAATGGTAAAAATTAGTTTTAGAAGAAAAACCAATAAACTAATATTTTTAAAAAATACAAAATCCACATTATAAAATAATTACATTTTGATTTTTTTTTACATTAGGGAACTAAATTATAATAAATAATTAGGCTTAAACAAATATTTTTAAGATAAAAAATAATAATAAATAGAATTTTAAATGGTAATAAATAATAAGGCAGTAATTATGAGAAGGATGACAGATTGCAAGCATGCATTTGCATAAAATGAAAATGAATTAAGAATTTAGTGGAGAAATTATATCGAATAATTTCATGAGAGAATAAATTATGAGCAGAAAAAAGATCAAAGGTTTTATATACCCAGATCTTGTATTAAATGAACCCAGATTTTAATAAAACCATGTTACATTACATTCACTGTTTGAGCAACCATTTACTTAATTCTGTGTTTGGATTGACTTTTTAATTAAGCGTTTATCTGTGTAAGAAGATATTTATAAACATGTAAAAAATTAAACCCTCATGCATCCTTTGAGATGAAAGTTGATTTTTTCCACTGTTGATATTGTTTTTGTTATTGTTGGATTGTATATATGATGCTTTTCAAATAAACTATTTGATTCCTCCCATGCATAAATTTTATTTTTGGAAGTGATTTAGAATTGTTAAAATTACTTTTTCTACTCTTGAAATTATTTTAAAATATTTTTTTTAGTATAATTATTATGTCAATTATTATTGAGTAAGTTTACTTATATCTTTAAAATATGTTTTTAATTACTCTCATATTAAATTAATATATAATTTTATATTTTAAAATGTAATTTTTATATTTGGAAATTAGTTTTGAAGGATTAAAAATATATTTCATGGTGATTTTAAAAATAACAAAATTGATTTGATAAGTTACCAAAAGAATTTGTAATTAAATTAATTAGAAGTTTATAACATATTTGGTAGGCAATATGGATTATAATTTTGAAAGTGGTTATTAAATTATGTGATTAAAAAAAATCTTGAAAACAAAGTTTTTATGTTACATTCTTGAATAATGATTTTGAATTTTGAATTTTAACCGAAAAATTATATTAGAAAGTGATTACATCTAGGAATATCTTTTAGCACAAGACATGCTACTAAGTTAATAAATGAAAGTTTATATACAATCAAATATTGAGTGAGTAATTATAATTAGTTTTATGTTTTATAAATATACTCTCAAATACATTTAAAACAACGGTTTAAATTATAATCAAATCTAAATATCTTATAAAATTAGGTTTGAAATCTCAAAATATCACTTCGTTTTCATCGAAAATTATTGTTTTTCGAAATTATTCTTTCGGATTTCCTACCAAAACAAGTTATTAGTCGCTTAACTTTCAAATTTACGTTAAAGATTCTTCAGACTTTAAAAACTATTGAATGTGTCTATGCATATATCAAATTCGGGTTTTCATGACACGAAGAAAGAAAGTCAAATCTAGGGTGAAGAGAGAACAAAATTGTCAGGAAATCCAAAATTGAGCGTTTTCTTTTTATTGAAAATTGAGTTTTTTTTTAATTTTTAGAAATCTTTATAAGGGAAATTGTTAGGGAAAGTAAAGAAAATAAATCATGAGAGAGTTTGATAAATTTTGCTATATTTTATAACTAGTTTTAATATTTTGCTTTTTTTGAAAATATATTTTTTTATAATTTTTCATGTCACCGACTTAAAACTAATTAACTATCGATAATTTTTTATTTAAGACAAAAAAAAATCGAACATTAAAATAAAAATAAAAATAATAAAAGAAACAAAGAGAGACAACTCAAAGCAATACTCCATGGGAGAGATTACAGAAAAAATTCCTTCAATCCATTATATATATATAATTTCTTTTTGACATTTTCAAAAATAACAAAATATTATGTTTATTTTATAAATAGTTTTATTTGTGTGTCATTCCTTACCATTTCCTTTTTTTTTTTTTTTTTTTAACATGATTATTTTAACTTTTAAAATATTTACAATGAAGATATGATGTGTTACGTGAGCAGCACATATACTATACTATATGACTTTGATATAATCAAAACAAAACTATTAAAAAGCGTACTAACTATGTATTTTTTAATTAATATGTATGTATGTACTATAAGGTTATGAAAGCAAGAAAACTATGTAATAGTTGAAATATAACATCCCACAAATACAACTTTTCATCAATGTGTATGTTTCTTTTTTTTATTATTTATTTACTTTTCTGAGGAAGAAAAACCAAAGTCTAAACCCAATTTTTTTTAGAATTTTATTTTCTTTATATAAAAGTAGCAAAATAAATCTAGAAATATTATGAGAAATACTAAAGAAATGGCGAGTATTGTTTAAGTTTTAGGTAAAACAAAATATGTTCAAATATTTTTATAGCATTGATATATTTCATACTCACTTGAATTTTTAATTAGTAAATTATACACTATAAGAAAAAACATATTCGTCGATGTCTAAAAGTTTCGACAGATACACAAAAAAGTGTTGGTAGATGATCTCCCAACAAAAGAAAAGTCGTTCAATAGTGTGGTCAGGAGAAATTAAAGGCATCGAAAGTTGATATGTTGACGCCATGAATACGGTGTCGGCAGATAAGAATAATTGCCAACAGGGCAATACGTTGTTGGCATTTCATTATCTCCCAACGTCTTTACTACACGGTCGAGAGATACTATATTTGTCGATGCATTATGTAGTCGTCGGTAGATATTCGCAAGAACTGATTAAACCATTTTATGCTAAATCTTCCAATGACCTATTTCGACTATTCTAACGTGATAGGTCTTTTGTCTAATTTTTTTTTAATCGTCTTCATATAACCTAATATTCCAACCATTTTATGTTAACATCTACTAACAGCCTAACTTAACCTCGTCGGCAGTACTTTTTCACTTTTTAATTTTCTCTCAATAAATACCGACGAGTACCCAATTGACCATCAACATAAATGACCTTTCTTCCGACTCTTTTAATACGTCACAGTAGTCTTATTATATCTTTCTAGTCCAACATACCCCGTCGATGAAAGCATTATGTACTGACCATTAATTCACCGACGCTTCTTTTTGACATCAACAGATGTAATTTTTCTTGTAGTGATAGTGACGATATGATTACTAGTCCACGAAGATTTAATTAATTTGTAAAATTTGAAACATAATCCGTAAAGGTGTATTAAATTGTTATATTTGAAGCATACTGACATAAATAAATAAGAAATATTTAAATATAAAGTAAACATTAAAAAAAACACTAAAAATTAAATGTGTCCAAATCATTAGCTTAATTATTGTAATTAGCAAGTTAATATATATATATATATATATATATTTATTGTAATTATTAGTTTAATCAAGTTTGAAGTCTAATTTGGTTCAAGAGTTGAATTTTTCCTCCAAATTATAATTTATATTTTATCCTATTAAATTCACTACTCCCCTCTTTTCCTAAGTTTTAATATTTTTTATTTACTTTATAAGACTTTTTAACAAAACATTAACACTTTCACTATTTGTTTGTATATTGTAATAGTTTGAATTATGGAAAATTTGAAGCTGCTTTTGGCTGTGATATTTCAACTTTCATCCTCATCTTTATCCACAAGAAGAAACATATATTCTCTATAATTCTGGTTGTAGGACTTATTTTAGGGTTGAGGTATTTTTAAATATAGCCAAAAAAAAATGAAAATTTACTCTATTTTGTAACTATTTTCTTTAGTTTTGTCGTTTTAAAAGAATTTCCCTATGTTAAAAACAAATTTAATTTAATTTAGTGATAATTATACCATAGTTCAATTTCTTAGGACTACACTTCGATTATAGAGAGAAAATTTAGAGTTTAAGATTTTTTTACTTGAAATCTTTCGTTGAGAGCTTAAAAATTAAATAGGGAAAAAATCAAGAAATTATTATTTATTAGTGTATAAATAATTTAGCTAAGTCTAATGATCCAACAACACACCATATCATAAACCAATAATTAGACTCTTTCGTAAATTTTTAATCAAAACGTACAATCCGAAGGTAAAACTAAAGGTATTTATATATGTGTGTATATATATGTGTATGTTTATATATCTGTGTGTATGTATGTATATATGTGTGTGTATATGTATGTGTATATATATAAACTTTTTATATTAACAACTGATCAATAATCAGAAAAGAAATATCAAATGATATATAAGATATATAGATATTTATTTCTCCCTCTCTTTTTTCAAGATATATATATATAGATATTTCATACTAACATTAATTATGGTCCTACACTAATATTTAAGGTCTAATCAATTGTATTTTGTTTATGATATTTTTCAATACAAGGATAGAATTTGAGATTGATTTTAATCAAATATCTTAGAGTGATTTTTTTTCTTAGTGTGGTATATATTTTAATCAATAAAGTAATAGATTAGGATTTGTTATTAATTATGAGTATTTTGTACTAATTGCTTTTTTTCTTTTTCTTTTAGAAGGTTTAAATTTGAGTAGAGTCTAATTTAGTTACTTTTACTATCCACCATTGTTTATCTTTGGCAATGTAGTTTAAAATTAATTCAGTTATCATTAATTTATTTTTATGTTGAGGTGAAGAACTTGATTTCTTTTATATATGTATATGTATAGGAATGAAATATTTATCTTCCTACTTTTTTTCCTAAAATGATTAGAAATCATTATGTTTTCAACCTTTTCAAACAATTACAATTAGGAGTTGCAAAAGGTCTATTAGAAGAATTTAAAATAAAATTCATCTTTTCAAGTTTTTATGCATGAGAGTGGCTGAAAACTATTGTTGCACTTCGATCTTCAACCTCACATCTCGCTCTGTTCACCAAAATATATTTTTTACGAATAAGAGCATCAAAACATAACAGTACTGGAACAAAGGCTGCAAAATAAAAATGAAGTTAATATACGGCTGAGTTGCGAAACATGTTCTCTTTGTGTTATATCTCTATCAACAAACTTCGCTTTGACTGCCCCACTTACAAATTCAAGTCCTTTTTTAAAAAATATATATGACAAACTTATCCTATTGTTATTGATGAAATACATTATAAATAAATCAATCTAAGAAAAAGGTTAACCCTAAATCGTCTCACTTAATTAAAAAAGACTCTCCCACTTGCCAACTCAGCCTATTTATTTATTAAATATTTTTTAAAAAAATTGCAAGTATGTGACAAAATAAATTAAGAGAATTAATTAAAAACATACCTCTAAATATCTTTGGCAAAATATTCAAATTCTAATCATTATTTCTTCACATTCACCTATATCGCTACATTTTTTCCATCAATAAAAAGAATTAACAATGAATTATATTAATGATCTCTTGGTTAGTTATTGATATGTCTCTCTTCTTACAATTAGAGCAAATCATGATGGTTTTAAGGAGATAGATTAGTTAAAGATTCAAGGTTATAAATTTTAGGAGAGAGAGAAACGCTATTGGAGGGTTAAAGAGAGAAAAGGTTTCATTTCGTGAATCGTAAATATTGAGCAATGAAAATTAAATATATTAAGTAATCAAAAGTGGATGCACGTTTTTTCTTTAGAGTATATTAAAAATATATCAAACTTTGTTAAAGACAAAATTCACTAATTTTTCTATCAATATTTTTTTTCTTCTCTTTTTAACAATTTTTCTTAAAGAAAAGTAAAAACTTTGTTAAATATATTATTTCTCGTGTAATAAACTCATTTCTTTTTTAAAAGAACAAAGTATATACATTTAATCACTAACATATTATTTTTAGGGCTATATGCTAATCAAACAACACATAATTCAAACAACCATTTTAATTTGACACAAATTTGAACAAAAATTGAAAAAATAAAATACAATTCTATTTTTCAATAAAAATAAAAAGGAAAAGAATTCAATTTTCAAATGTGTTTAAAAAATAAAAATAAAAATCATATACACTTAAAGTCAAAAATCTTCTCTACAACATGAAATATAAATATTTTGTCAACTTTTCTATTTTTTACAAATTTACCTATTTTTAAGTATAATAAATATCCACTACGAAAATTTGAACATCCAACCTCAAACATCAATATATATCAGTTAGTTTATATTTATGATTTATTTCATCGGTATAATAATATATATATATATATATATATTACATGTCCCTCTCAATTTTTGTCATTGGAATCAATTTTTAAAAAATTAAAAATGTGACCCACCATAACAATATCACGATTATTCAAAGTAATAAAATAATCATATTATTCAAGAAATATACATGTGGGGAAAAAATAGAAATTTTCAGTGCTAAATTAACTATCAAGAGAAAACCACCTCTCCAAACACCATTTTCAACAATAATTTCCCTAAATTATTGATACAAACAATTAATTTTTGAAGTCTCTTCTTGGAATTATTAGAGTCTTTTGAAGTCTCCAAATCATAATTTTTCACTACATCCATCATTTCACATCATCGCTCTCCAATTAATAATTACCATGGATGATGTTAATTATTAATTAGTTGCGTACTTAAATCTGTTTAATGACAAAGACACATTTCCACCCTTAGCTAACCGAATTAATATCTATAAAAAAAAAAAAGTCAGACTTGGGTTCCCTTTCTATTTATATATAATAATTCTCACATTGTGTAGCTAAGGAAAATATTGAAATCTTCTTACAAATCTCTCGATAAAAAAAATAAACAAATACTGATCTCCATGGCTACATCAGCTAATTATGCAGCAAATTACATCATGGACATTGAATCAATGTTCGATCTCGACACGGTCCTCACCGGAGCCGATGACTTCTATTACTTCCACACAGTTGTAGCGCCACCACCCATGATGGTTGCTGACTTACCAACCGTGGCTGTGGCGGACGATGTATGTGCGGTTTGCATGGAGGATTTTCTTCCGGACGAAGGCGGTAAACAGATCCCATGTGGCCATGTGTACCATCAATCTTGCTTATCGTCGTGGCTCTCTATCCGCGACTCTTGTCCTCTCTGCCGCTGTCATATCACCCCCGGTGACAAAACGGAGACGTCCAAAACCGTACAAGTTTAGTTTGGTTCTGTGCTAGATTTGTATATGAAATTTGGAATTCGGTTATCATTCAATCAAAATGTGGTAAGATTCAAAAACTCACGTTTTGAACAACTTGTGTATTCAATTCAACGATTATTAAGAGCAGACAAGTTCTGAATGTGTATATCGTTCTAACGATCTCATGACAGTAATAATATATTATTGTTATAAAAACTTTATGGAATGAACTTTCCTTCACTGGTCTAATGATTATAATTCTCTTCCATTCCTTTAATTTTTCTATTTTCTACTTTTACTTTTTATGAAATCTTCAAAGAAACCTTAAACAAACAAACGCTTTTCGAAGATGAAACTAAAGGAAATCAAGTTTTCAAGTTACAACCTTAAAATTCATCTCAACGTTTATAAATTTAACTTTTAAAAAATTGGAGTGTTATTTAATAATGAATTTATTTTTTCTAATTTATCTTTATCTTAAATTCCATACTCACTCTTGTGTATTTTTGGACAAACTAAGCATAAAATCGATTTTGAAACATAGTTTTATGTTTTAAATTTGACTTAATTTATGAAAATATTGGTAGAAAAGTGATTAGAAAACGTTATAAAACTAGCATGAAACAGTGTTTATAATCTAAATTTTCAAAAATTAAAAACCAAATAGTTATATAAATATAATGACCAAATTTGGCTTTAAAATATGTCTATTAACTTGAATTCATTTGCACAAATTCAAACTTTCCCAACTTAATTGTGGCATAATTTTAATAATTAAGTAGAGAGGTTTGTTAATACCATACGCCAAACATTATTAAAAGTTTTAATTGAATTCGACTGCTACGTGCTATTGATTTATTTAAAAGCTCCTTTTTTTCTTTTTGATAGATGATTTTGTTTAAAAGTTATCTACTACTAATTCAAAGATTACTTCTCTCCCAAATTCATTAATTACAAATTAATTAATGTGCGGCCTTGCCAAGTGGACCAAAAGAAAATCAAATTCTCACCTCTAAAATGATATAAGCTAATAATATATATACATGAATCATTTTTAAAAAAACCTCAAATGATTCTCAATTAAACTTGACATATACACAAAATTAATCAAATATTAATTTCTTACTGGATGACAGGACGATTAATTTGCATAATGAAATCAACCGACAAGATGCGTAATCTTCTGCTAATTAATTTCAATACTGGTTTAATTAATGAAGAAACAAAGAGATTGCTAGTCGTTAATTTGTTAATTTTTTCATGTTTGTTTCTCTTTTTCATCAAATTTCTATCATGAACTTTATCAAAATTGTAATAATTAAATTCGTGTAATTGTAAAAAAAGAAAGAAAGAAAACAAATACAACTGATTGATCCAATATATATGAAATTGAATTTCAATTTTGTGAAACTTCGGTTAAGAATTTGTTTGAATATATTAATTTTAAGCCATTAATTCAAATAACAGATCTTAATTAGACAGAGCAAAAGTAAAAAACTCAATTTGTAATTTCATCTAAATAGTTCTATAAATTAATATTAATTTTAAAGAAAATCTTTCCAAGCAATGATAGTCTTTAGGATTGAAGATTTTGTTTATTTATTTATTTATTTTTATGATAGAGCCTTTAGGATTAAATTTTATATTTTTTTTTCTTTTTTTATGACAAAGTCTTTGGATTAAAGATTTGGTTTTCTTCTTCTTTTTTTTTATGCCCAAAAGTTATTAAAAATTATTGAAGAAGTCCAAATTTTCGCAATCTAATTGGCCAATTTGGTCAAGGGCAAACTTTGTCAATTGCCATCCCTATAAACTGCAAGAGAATAATAATCATAATATGTCTAAGAAGAATCAATTTGTATATTGTGTAGTCAAACCTAATGTCGTTATCACAAATAAAACAATAATGATGATTTTAAAAGGAAGAAGTTTGAGAATAGCTTACGACATGTCGTAATTTGTTAACTTTAGTTAGGGAAACAATGGGGGTTATATATGTCTATATATTTAATAATAAAGAATATAATAATTTAGTTAAATTTGTAGAAACTAAGTGTCAAACAAGTTGTGTCGTATCGTAAAAATTACTATTATTATCTCGTCTCACGTCAGTTACTTTCTAAGGCTAACACAACCATCCGATCCTTGTAGGCATTTGAGCACTTGTTGAAAAATGATTGAAATAACCAAAAAAAGAGAAAAACTCATACCCGAGAAAATCAAAAAGATGCATGAAAAATAAAAAGGAAAGAAATCTATATGTCAAAAGAGAATTTCTAGTGTCTATATATAGGAAAATTATAAACGTTATAGATTTACAAGAAAAATATTCGTAATTGTAAAAAATGTTTGTAACGGTCAAAATATTAAATACGCAACATTTTAGTCAAAATTTATCATTAAAGTTTAAAAATAAAATAAAATTATTGTAAATGACAAAATTATTCAAAATATTTACAAAATATAATAAAACTTCTAATTCTATCATTGATATTAGTGTCTATCAATGTCTATTAATGCCACAAGTAGACACTATAAAAATTCTATCAGTGTCATTCATAATCTGAATTTTTAACATATTTCATAAATATTTTAATTTATTTTGCAATATTTGAAATGTTCCAATATTTTTTAAAACAATGTATCATCTAAAAGAGAAAGTTTAAAAAATAAATTAGAATTATTTGTGATGTGTTTCCAAAAAAAAACAAACTATGTGAGCTTTTCAAGATCACATTCGTAATTTAGGTTAAACTAATTAAGCCAAGTAATACATTTTTAGTCTTTAGTGTCTCTCGATGTAAAATGTTTTGCACATCCACAAGCCACTTAAAGGTACAAAATATAAGCTATATTTTATATATATATAATCGACATCTAAGGATAAGTATTATAACTATTAGTAAAATAGATGTCTATTTTTCATTATGCTTAGTATATCCATATAATTAAGTGTCACCATTCCTATGTTACTGTCTTGAAGATGTTAATTCACCGCAAGATTGTTAAATTGATTATAAATAATGACATTTAGTGGATTTTGAAAAACAAACATTGAAAAGAAATCCATGAAATTTGGAGAAAGTAAAGAAATTTCTTTTTAATTAATTTATTTTAATACTATATTTTTCCGATATCCGTGTTTGGTTCTGCCTTATTTTTACAACATTTAATGTAAAGTTCTACGTCATTGTAGACCATTAGTTAAAGAGATGAACTTTGGGCACATTTGTGTTTAAACCAACCAGATGGTTCTGGTCCACTCAATTTCATGGGCCTTTCCTTTTTCTTCTTTTTTCTTTCTTTTTCTTTTTTGTGTGTGTGGAATTATTCTACGTGCGAAAATTTCTGTACAAATGAAGAGATGAATAGTAAAGACTTTGAATTAGCTCCACATGTCATAGAAAATTAATGTTAATTGCTTGTTCGAACGGTTGATATATAATAATGAAAAATATGCATTCAATTTTTCTTTTTGAAATTTTCTTTTTTTCCTTTGAACATGAATTTTGTCTACTAAACATTCTTTAATCAATGGTTATTAAATACTTATTTAATATTGGTTTTGAAATAATAATTAGTTTTTTTTAAAAAAAATTGTTAAATTTCAAAGATAAGTACATCTCTAAAATTATTTTTTAGGGTTTAAATAGTTATCAATCAAAACTGACTACAAAATTATGAATAATGTTGGAAAGGTATTCTTTTTGAGGTCATCACGAGAATTTATTGCCTCTTCAAAATTATAAAGTTTCGTTTTCGTAAAAATAAAGAAAAATATTGTCTCTTTTTTCTATTTTGATAATTAGAATTAAGAAAATGATTTTATTTTATTATTATTTTTTAAAAAACGGTTGAGTTAGACCAACGAAAAGTATAAATTTGAGGACTCTAGTCCCTTCTCAAATATATATAAATATACTGAAATAATATCAATATCAATAGTTAGTTAAATATAGATTTGTCACTAGTTAATTATGTTAATAGGTTAGAAGTTTAGGTGTGGAGGACCAATAAGTGCCAACCAATGGAAGTTAATGATTAATTCATCTAAATTATTTATACAAAGACAATTAAATAAACTCGTGGATTAAATTAATCGATTATAATTTATAAGAAATCAAAAGGCATTTTTCCTTTTTTTTTTTTAATTTTATTTTTCTTTTTGGAAATGGATGAATGAGAGCACGTAACAATATCTTTTCTTCTAGAAACACTATATTCAGTTAATAATCTGACGTGCTTTTTTTCTTAGAAAATCAAAATTAATTATCTGTCATCCCAATAATTGAGTTCCATTTTTTTTTTCTTATTTTCAAAAAACGAGACATGATTAAAAAATATAGAAAATTTGTAAAAAAAAAATATAGAACATTTATTTGACAAAATATTTACGTAATGAATTTTTCTTTAGTAATTTTGTTCTATAGGGTAAATAGTTTATGATGTTTTCTATTTTTGAAAAATTCTAAAAAAATATATATGCATTATAAATCAGATTGTATTTTAATACTTTTTTTTCAAGTATGTACATTTTCTCACAACGTAACTAATATGAAGAATTTTTTAAAAGGAATTTGCATCAGATGACAAAAACATTTTAAAAAAATATCTCATGATACCTCTTTTTTATATTGCAAATATGACAAGTAATTAGTGATATCATACTGTTATCAGATAGTTATCAGAGACTATCAAAGAATTATCAGCTTTTAAAATTCAAAAATGAAAACAAATACAGTTGTTTATTGAAGCTCAAAACCTTCGAGAACGAAAAAAATGCATAATATCAAACCTAACTTTAACATTACAACATATTTGATTGGAAAAAAAATCATATCGAAAAGAAAACAAAAATGATGCAATGTGGAGAGGAAAAAGTCAAACTTCTAACGAATTACAAGCCAAATCTTGACAGAAAAGTAAACAAATTATAAAAAAAATATATAAAATGTCTCTCTTTAGTAGACTCACTCTAACGATGATAAAAATTTTACCCTTCTATAAATACTTTGTAAACTACCTGCTTTCCCTATATGTTTTTTTTTTCAAAAGTGCATTATATTTATAATTAACACATAAAGTATAGTGGTAATTACAATTATATATTTAAATTTTTAAAATTAAAAATTAAGTACGTAAACTTATCCAAGTTTTAAAATTGCACTATTTGTATAAATTATATTGATCGTATAAGTTTGATGATTTAATCTTTATCATTTAAGAGTCAAATTTTTACAATTATTATGCAAGTTTAAGGGTCCAATTTGAACATTTTTATCCGTTTAGGGACCCAATTGTTACTCTTTAAAATTTAAGGGTGTAATTGAAACTATCATATTAATTTAATGGTGATTTTTGAAATTTGTTTTGAGATTGATAATAAGACACTATCAACATAAAATTGATTGGATGAGGATTTTTCAATAGGTTTAGTTAAATGTGAATTATGTAATAATGGTGAAACTTTAAATATTACATTGGAAGACCGAAATTACATGAAAAAACAAATGACTAATGAACAATATCTTTTCAATAGAGTGTTAGTTTTGAGATTTGAGAGTGAAATTTTAAATTGAAAATAATATCTGTAGCAAAAAGAAAAAAAAAACTGCTAAAAATTTAAGTTAAGAGTTGTTTTTTAGAAAACTTTTTTTTGTGTTTATTAAATTCCTTAAACTTAAATTAAGTTTTTCAAATATATATATATATATATATATATATATAACGACTTAAACTCATAATTAGGACAAAATATTTGTACTTCCCACCCAACATCATTTCTATAAATAACGATAAATTTTATTTTTATATTTTGAAATATTACTTAAAATTTATATTAAAAGTACAAAAATCGACCAATGAAAACAAAAAAATAATCATTATATTTCTAATGAGTTTTTCTCTAATAATATCTTCCACCAATGATGAAAGATAATTATTATAATCATAAATAGTTTTCGTCCAAATTGCCCTCAGTTTGTTTTCACTAAGGGGTGAAATAGAATATTATCATCAAATTGTTTGTTTTTATTTTTTTTTCTATTCATCACAATTAAAACTTTTATTTATTTATTTTTTCTTGAAAGATAAAAAAAGAAAAAGAAAATTATACAATTGATTGGGTAAAATATTTGAGAAAACAAATAAAATAGTGTATAAGAATAAAGCCTTCTCACACAAATAGAACCCGCTATCTACTCCTCCATTTCCTTACTTCCTAACGCACTTTCTCCCTTAAATTCTCTCAACAATCTCTCCAATGGCTGCCGCTGCTGTCATGACTGAACCCACAATTAACTTACCTTCGCCATATCCAATCGAATTTCTCTTTGACCTCGACACAGTTCTCTCCGGAGCCGACGACCTCGGTTGCTGCCAGATCACCCCTTCCGATTCTCCCGTGGCGGATTTCCCGACGGTTGTGGCCGATGTTTGTACCGTTTGTTTGGACGATTTCCGCCCAGATGAAGCCGGCAAACAAATCCCCTGCGGACACGTGTACCATGAGTCTTGTATTTCCTCCTGGCTTACCGTCGCCGACTGTTGCCCTCTCTGTCGGTGCCTTGTCTCTGGCCAACCGCCGGATTCAACTTTGATCCGACGGTAGAGGTTTTTTCTTTCTTTTTTTTTTCCTTTTTTGTTGGTGAGGTTTGTTCGACAAATTACAAGTAATTAATTGTTGTTAATTATTGTGATTGCGACTCTTCGCCAAATTTGGAATTAGCTGCTAATTGAACATATTAACTCTCTCTTAATTTCTCTCTCTAAAGTTACTTAGCTAAGATGAGGTTAGTTTAACCTCCACCTAACTCACTTTTTTTAAATTGGGCACATTTAGTTTATGGAATTAAGTTGTGAAGTTATGATATTATGAATGACTCATAAAAAGTTAATAAAATATAAAAATGATGCTTTTTAACTGTAGAACTCATAAATTCTAGAAGGGTAGAGTTCATGAACTCTCTACAACTTCTTCTCCATTAATTCTTTGGCCGAACATCCATCATGCATGTCTAATAGACTTTAAAGATTTAACATAGGTCTTTAAAGTTTCCATTCTAATTTTGGTCCATCACCTATTCGATACTCATTTATACACACTGTTGTATATTGATAGATGAAATTGGAAGTAAAAGAAAAAAGTCTATTATTTTGATAGTTCACTCAAACATTATTCAACCAACACGTGTATGAGATTTTAGAGGTTAGTTTAACTTAGATATATTCAATTGTAGCAATTTTCAACAGTTTAAAAGCTAATTTTGTTATAATATTTATATTATTAATTAAAAGTCAATGTTAATTACACTCCTCGTGTAGAGTTAAAAGAAAATAGGCTTTTTCAAGATTATAATTTGTTTAATTGTATTTATGTTTTGGATTAAAGGCAGTGTTGGGTCAGTTTTTGTGGGGCAAGGTGTCACAATCGAGTGGGGAAGACGTTCAATAGTGACTTTGTGGCGGCCCCTTTAAGTCGGGGAAAAGGAAATATTGTGGAATTATTTATTTTGTCCAAAATTTTGTTATTTCTAATTATGTCACGAGAGTTTCTAGAAAATTTAATTAGTTATTTCGTGAGAAAATATTAAAAATAGAATATTTGATCAAATATTTACACTTATGTTGGAGAAATTGCATTAAATGACCAAAAAATTTAGAAAAACAATTCATAACATTTTTTTTTACGTATTGCAAATTTGACAAATATAACGGTAATCTGCTTTTAAATTTGTTATTTTTACAATTTTGAAAATGTAAGTGACATTGGGTCGATTATCATAATCTTTTTTGCTATTTTTGCAAACTTCCTCTTATATTAAGTGTAATAAATATGGTCTTTTAATGATTTTGTTATGTAAAGTGTAAATAGTTTGTCACTTTTTCTATTTTTTAAAAAACTTAAATTTAATTATATATAAACATAAAGGGGTGTTTGACCCACTAACCCACCCCATGTTTGCCTCAGGGGTTATCATAATTCTAAGATTAGGATTATGACTATTCTATTTTTTCTTTATTTCTTATTCGTTACTATTCTTTACTCCTCTTTCACTATTTCTCACTCCTCCCTTTTACTATTCCTCACCCCCACGTCTCTCTTATGTCACTATTTCTTACTCCCTCTTTCTTATTCCTAACTTCTCTATACATAAATTATAATAATCCAAACTATAATTATTGGCACTTCAAACACATTAATCTAATTCGCATATTATAATAACTCATTTCACCCCAAACGCCTCCAAAAGTAAAATAAAAAACTAAAAAACATGGATTATTATTTGAGTTTGGTGGAGTAATATTTTAAATCTCTCATTTTTTTATTTTTATAAAAGTAATTTATTAGTGACCAAATATCTTTATAATCTTAAATACTAAAAGGTTAATTATAATAATAGAAATTGATATTTATTTTAATGAGATTTTTCATGTTACAAATCCACCGATTGTTTTATCATAAAGTTTTGAGATTAGGACCTTGTTTTATATTTAGTTTTCTTTTTGTTTTATATGTATGTATGTAGTCATAATCGAAAATGATAAATAAAGATAAAGTTTAGAAGTGCTATCTACTATTACTCTTAAAATATAATGCAATTAGGTGTGGTATGTATAATATTGATGCATAATTGCTTTCCACTAGGAGATGTTACACATTTAAAACAGCCTAAATATCATTTCATCAATGTAATTTGTTAAACCTAATGCATAATGATTAAGGATTGTAAATTAGCACCCAATAAAAATATGAATGATGATTTACAATAAAAATTATATAAATTACCTAACTCAATTAATTGATGTATAAACTATGGGCCATAAGATTAAAGGTTTTAATTAAAGGTGAGATGTTGGATCCACACATAATCTAACATTAAGTGAACATATCCAAAAATATTGAAACGGTCTAAAAAAACTTAAATAAACTTGGGAGGGTTTAATGAATTTTACTATATTTTATTAATAGTTTCAATAGTTTACCATTTTTAAAAATATTTCAAAACTTTCCAAAAAAAAAAAAAGTAAATAAGAAAAGTATTTTTTTTTCTTAAACAAGCAAAAAAATCCATTCTTAATAATAATAACAATCGGGTAATTTACGAAGGTTCTTAATCAAATGCTCAATCTTTTTTAATATAAAAATTCAGCTTTCAAATGTACATAAATATAAAATTTATAATAATTGAATAACATTTTATTTAGCTATTATCCTTTCGTGTGTCTAATTAAGTGTAAGTTTGAGGGTCTAATTGTAATATTTGTAAAAATTCGATGGACTAATTTTTACAACTAAAAATTTAAAGGATTATACCATATTAATTTTAGGTAGTTTTTCTTAATAATAAAGCTATTTTTTTCAATATATAATTCACACGAGATTTAAGGAGAAATGTATTTCGTGGAATTGAACTTTGATGTATTGATAATCATTGTGAATACAATCTTTAGTATTTACTCCTTTGATGTTTTCTCTTGAATACAAGTTAAAAACTTAGAATTTCTTAATCTACGATCTTTAGGATGGTTGCAATTCTATTTGAGTCTCAATCTTCTGGAATTCAAGAAAAGTTTGATATTTCAAGCCTTCAATCTTTCAGAAGATGATGATCTCGAAGTTATAAGAACTTGCACGTCTTGAGAAGTTTTTATAGAAGTTTGAATATTCAATTCTTCACTTCAATTCTTCCTTCAACAAAAGATCATCCAGATGAATGACAAAAGTCTCTATTTATTGAGAAATTTCATGGACTTTAAGTGGGTTTGGGCTTGGGTCCATCTGCTTGTTGGGCTTTAACCTATTTGCTTGTTGAACTTGGACCTGAACTCATTTGCTTATTGGATATGAATTAGGTTGGGTTGAGTTAAGTTAATTATCAAAATCCAATAAAAAATATAATTATCACAATATTTGGTGTGATGATGTCGAAGAATTTAATTGGCCAAAATTTCTTATTCAATAATAATTTTCATATTAATTTATAGGTAGTTTTCTTAATAATAAAGCTATTTTTTCCCATATATATTTTTAAAAAAGTTGTAGCTTTCAATGATGTAAACTTAGATTAATGAAACAATATTATCCTTAACTCTAGTTAGTGGCAACTTTAGTCCCATCCAAAAAAGTTCCACTCATTTATAATATATATTGAAGAAGACTTTTGTGCACTTTCATTGAAATGACATTCTGAAAATTATATTCAAAACATATATATGGTTTGAACACCAACATAGATAACTTATATACTCTTCATTGACAGCAGAGTGAACATTGAACATTGAACATTGAACATATGATAATATTATTGATATATGTAGTTCAAATTCTTCTATCTCTATTATATATTAAAGAAAATGAGACTCAATATTTTAATCATAAACATAAACTAATTTAAAAAATCACGATTCAAATATTATATAAAGAAATACTTTAGTAATTGGCTTGCATTTTTTCTATTAGAGTAAGAAGGTTCCACGTTTTCGCAAGCTTTAGTACAAGGAAAAAGAAAACAAAAGTTAATATGAAATACGTTTTGAGTAAGGAATGTAATTTATATACTATTCTTTATAAATTTTAATATTGTGTGATACTTTGATATCAATTTATACCTCTAGATTTTAAATTGTATTAATTTAAACTATATACTAATAATATTAAATTTTAAGAGTTATATTAAATACTTAAACCCTAAACTTTCATACATGTATCAATTATATATTATTGGGTGAGTTAATGAGAAGGAGACTTTATGAAAAATGTCAAACAATTGAAAATGAATCTTTATTTATTAATTTGGTACGTTTAGTTTAAAATTTCAATTTAGTCTATAAATTTTGACGTGTAAACATTTAAAAACAAAACTTAAAATTTTGAAAAAAATTAATTATGCTATGAAAAGTAAATTTAAATTTTATGTTTGATAAATCCTAAATTTCATTTTTTTTATTACGTGAATTTTAATAAATTTTATCGAAGCATATCATAATTATTCTTTTTATAATTTTGAAGGTTCACCTACTCAGAAACTAAATTTATAATCTAATTTATAATAAAATATACGAAAAAATTATCATCTAGTCTCCAAACTTTAAAAAATATGTTCGGTTAAATTTTCAAAAGTTATATTTTTTTTTATTCTCGAGATTTTTAAAGGATATTTTTTTAGAAATAAAATATTACTTTATATTTTCGGGATATATTTTAAAAGGTTTGGAAGTGATTTTTATTATTTCAAATTTTTTTAGAGAAGTGATAATCTTTTAAAATTCAAGATTTTGTACTTTCAATTGTCAAAGTTATTAAATTAAAAGAAAAAATAAAAGTTACCTCCTAATCTTTTAAACCTATTTTCAAAAGGTTCAATATTAATGATAAATAGATATTTATTAAAACAAAAATTTATAGAATAAATTTGTTATATTAGCAAAACAAATTTTAAAGATTACTATAGAATCTAACATTTTGCGTAATTTCTTTTTAATTATTTTACTGTATTTAAAAATATTTCAAAATTTTAGGCTTTTTATGAACAATTAAAATAAAAAGAGCAAAAATAGTATAAAAAAAAATTATGATAATAAATCTCATATTATTGCAATTTTTAAATTGCAAAAGTAGCAAATTTAAAAGAAAATGTCTCTTTGATAGCCGTGTCTGATATTATTAATTAGTTGTCATATTCGTAATATGCAAAAATGCAAAAAAAATTGTATAATTTCTGAATGTTTTTGTCATGTGCAATTTTCCAAAAAAGTATTTACCTTTGACGTCAAAAACTCATCTCACACCATTTTGCCATAAAATTTAAATGATTTATCAATTTTATCGTTATTTTACCATTCCCCTAAAATAATCTTCTACCTTTTTCATATAAATAAAAGTAAATATTTCATAAAGTTAATAAATCTAAAACCCAAAACTTAAAAAGTTTCCATATAAATCCATTACTCATCTTCATCATGAACTTGGTTGCCTCCATTTTCTTCAATGCCACTTTATGCTTTTTTCTTCTGGAAGGAAAGAACTTAAAAAGAATCATTATAGTGCAATTCACCTAAAGCTTAAATCTGCTCAAGCAGTCTCATCCAAAGCCACAAAAAGTTCTAATAAATTTTAAAAAGAGAAA
Organism: Cucumis hystrix; assembly: GCA_025688845.1. NCBI lineage: Eukaryota > Viridiplantae > Streptophyta > Magnoliopsida > Cucurbitales > Cucurbitaceae > Cucumis > Cucumis hystrix. Next base: position 18,018,652 of record CM046887.1, on the reverse strand, counting down.
CTCAAAAGTTTCAAAACTTAATCACTAGAAGGACCTTTTTAAGTATAACAAAAAAAAAATAGCTAAATAAATGACAAAATTTATTAAATATTGTTATATTTTTTAAATAGTTTTAATTCTTTTTGCTATCTATAAGAATTTCTCTGTAGATTTTTTATAAAAGGGTCAAAAATCATATTTTACTAATTTTTTTTCTCTACCCAAAAAGTGAAGAGGTTCTTTTCTTTTTTTAATAAAAAATAATAAACCAAACATAAACTTGCTTTGAGTTTTTCATATCACGAGCAACAATTACAGTGACAGATTATGGAATATTATATAGAAAGAACACCCGGCACTACATAATACACACACTAAAATAATGTTAAAAAAACATCTTAACGTTTTCACTGATATAGTGATATTTCAATAACATTCACTATATTTGTAGAAAGACCAAAAAATTTTACGTGGATTTTTGTAATGCAAACATGTAGATTTAAAATGCATAAAAAAAGTTTTTTAAAAAAATACATTTTTCATGGAATATTGTTGAGAACAGAAGTTTGAATCACCAACTTTTTACAATCATGAGAGCTAGAAAATAAGTGAGTGTTTTATCTTTTATATATATATATATATATATATATATATATATATATTTTTTTTTTTAAAAAAACTGTTTTTCCTTTTAGGAAATGTTTGAAATTTATGAAGAAAATTGATATTTGAAATAGTTGTAATGAGCAAGAATCAAAACTCGTTTTGCAGTGAGGCACAGCCACTCCACCAGAACCAGAAATTAGTGAAAATAAAATATTATTTAATATATACTGTAATCCGACACTTCAAAAGTAAAATTAAAATATAAAAAGCGATAATATGAGGGGCAGGTGCCCTTCCTAGTCTTAATCTGTACGTGAACAGTTCAGTGCACCTAACCCTATATTTTTTATATTTATTATTATTTAAATGCAAAGAAATATATTAAAAGAGATTGTCACCCATACAATCTTTTACCATAAAGTTATTCTTTTTTTACAATTGGAATCAAAGTTCAAATACAAAGATAGATAACACTTACCAATTTATAATAAGAATAATATTATTTAACACAAAAATAAATAAGTGGGCATATAAATTAAATTGATTGCTCATCGTTCATCATTAACTTGCCATCTTCGTAAGTGCCACTCTCTATATTCATAAATCATAATCTAGTGAAATTTTTCTCATCAATTGCCAAAATCAGCGGCTACAAAGTTCGTATGTAATCATAACAATACCTGTATGTCGCACCATCACAGATTACAATGATTGATTTGTTTTTCTTCAACTTCTTGCTCTGTTTCCTATCGAATCGTTCTTTTCGCCGATTCTAATGGTGTTTTGTTCCATGTTTTTTGTTGAGCAATAGGAGCTATCTATCCTTTTGTTATCAAGTTTCTCGGCAGCTATGGAAAATCCGACCGAAAACGATCCGAATCCAGAATTCTTAGCTCTCAACTGTATCGACCTTTCGAGCACAGATGTTAATCTATCGGTTTCGTTACTCAAACAGGTTATTTACAATTACATGATAAATAATATTAGTTGATTTTCGTTTTTGTGTGTAGAAATCGAATTTGTACTGTGATTGAACGAGTTTTTGATTCATTCAGGCCTGTTTAGATACCGGATTCTTTTACGTTGTGAATCATGGAATAACGGAGGAATTCATGGATGAGGTTTTTGCTCAGAGCAAAAGGCTTTTCGATCTGCCACTGAGTGATAAAATGAAGCTTCTGAGAAACAAGAATCATAGAGGCTACACTCCTATTCTCGACGAATTGCTTGATCCTGAAAATCAAATTCGAGGTATATTTTGTGCAATTCATGTATTTTCTTTGCGTCGTGGAGATTCGATATTCTTCATTGTATATTGATATTGTATTCTATTTAGTAGGAGATTACAAAGAGGGGTATTATATAGGAATTGAGGAAAAAAATCCTGGAGATGGTTCAGATGGAGAAAGGCCATTTTATGGTCCAAATGTATGGCCTGCAGAAGGTATATATCATTGAAGTGCTTATTTTTGCTTTTAACTTAGAATGACGGTTTATACAATATGTTCTGTTATCTTTTAGATTTGTTACCTGGTTGGAGCAACATCATGGAGAAGTTTCATGCACAAGCACTGTATGTTCTGGTTTCTAGTGATTGTACAAATTTGTTTTTGAATAGCCAATAGATCTTCACCTTACAAGTTATGTTGTCATAAAATGTTTGTTTGTTTGGGTGAATGGTGACATTTTTGTTTTTACAATTCTGTGAAGCGTCCAATCACTAGCAAAAAGAGTTCTGTCAATCCTTATCCCATTTTTAGTTTCAAATCATTATTTACATATTGCTGATCTAAACCGACAAGTTGGTGGTTAGCACCGTTTGAGCCCAAAACCGATGTCTCCCGGCTGATGATCAGCCCTAATCTGGAAATTGACATAAGCAGTCACCAGATGACAGAGGTGAAACGTAGCAATCAATTCTTGGAAGATTCACATTATTCAGTTCATATCAATTATTATGTAATTGGCATTTTAGAAATCTAGTTCTTAGTTTGTTAATATTTGAACCCTTTTCTGATAATTTGCATAATTCAATGGATTAGTTAAACACATTCATGTGTTTGTTAGCCATCCCCTACCCGCTAATGCGACCCTTGTAAATGTGATTTATTATAATTCTTTTTTAATGTGAAATCAGAGAGGTTGCAAGAGTAGTTGCAAGGCTTATTGCTCTTGCACTTGGTCTTGAGAAAGATTTTTTTGATAAGTCCGAAATGCTCGGCAAGCCTATAGCAATCTTGCGCTTGTTACACTATGAAGGTTGGATACAGACTTTTTGTTTCTGTAACTATTGGCCCCAAGGTGTATGCTGGCTATAGAAATAATAGAACAGTCCACTTTGTGCATCAGGCCAGATTTCTGAACCCGCAAAAGGAATATTTGGAGCTGGAGCTCATACAGACTATGGTTTAATCACACTATTGGCGACAGACAAGAACCTTGGTCTCCAAGTAAGAATTTCATTGTACGCAAGGACGCTGTTTAACCTTTATCACAATTTCGCATTATTGGATTACCAGTTTAAAGTGTTTGTAATTAGTACAGATTTGCAAGGATAAAGATGCTAAACCTCAAGTATGGCAATATGTAGCACCACTCAAAGGGTGAGTTTTATGGATAATTAGGAACTAGTTCACATGTTCGATATCATTTGAATTTTATACTCTTCCATGTAAAGTTTGAAAGGATGCGAGTATATCACAGAATTCTTCAGTGTGCATCATGTTAATTATGATCTAAAATTTCATTCAAGAATTGAATAGATGATAATATATGAGGGAGCCAATCTATTTTGAGAAAGAGTAAACAAAAGATTGTTTTCTGGCATCTTGGTTTCAGTCCGTTTGGTTTTTGACAGAGCTTTTGTGGTGAACCTTGGAGACATGCTGGAGCGCTGGAGCAACTGCATATTCAAGTAAGATACGTTATCCTGAAAGAAGTATGTGATGGAACCTTGGTATATTGAACTATAAAAATAACGGAATACTCTCAAGCCCTAATATATTTCACCAAATATTGCCTACCTACCACTTTCCTCACTTGTCGTATTTTGTAACTGAACTTTTCAAACAAACTCCTTAACTAATTGCTAATAGCCCTTAATACTCTAATTATATACTAATTGCTAATTGCCCTTAATTGTATGGTCCTGTTTTACATGATCTATTCTAATTTACAGCTTCAATATTAGGTTAACTTTTTGGCTTTATTTAAATTGTTTTACATCATAGCAAAACTAAGCTATGAATTGAGATTTCATTCTATACAGGTGACAGTTTTAATGTATATGTTAAGACACGTGTACTTTCAAATGTGATATTTTTTTTATCTCGGTTTCAATTTTTCTTCAATATGCAATAATGAATTGTTTACCTTCTCAAATGCCTTCAAGAATATCAAATGACTATATCGTTTGTAGATTTCATGTTGCATCCTATTGTATAACAAAAGTAGTTAATAAGATCAACCATTTAAGTATACATACTTCATTGGTTCTTTTATCCTAATTTCTTGTTCCTAACATTTTTCCTTTTTATATATGATCTCAGGTCCACATTACATAGAGTCCTCGTTTCTGGTCAAGATAGATACTCTGTAAGCCTTGCAACCAACCTTAGCTTAGTATATCAATGGATTATCCAATACCATTATAAACATCTCATCCCAATATTCTCCATTAGTCCCACTATTTACAAATAAACAAAAAGAAAAGTAGACCATTGTCTTAGCCATGATAGATATGTATTGCCTTGTTACGTGGCAGTTCATCTGATTACTGATAGCAAAAAATTATTTTTTCATGGGAGCAGATTGCATATTTTGTGGAACCTAATCAAGATTGTCTTGTCGAATGTTTGCCAACCTGCAAGTCAGACAAAAACCCTCCCAAGTAAGTATATACTGATTAAATATTTTTCTAGCCTAACAAATACATTTATAACACATGAGATCGATAAAGTTTTCCGTGCATATACACACACACACAGGCCTTGTTTTCTCTTTAGTTATTGGTGTTTGATGTTGAGCTCTTCAATTTACGGATGTACTGACATGTTAAATGCTTTCATCCCTTCGATACTATTTACTAATTTGAAGCCAAAATAAAAAAGTAGCCTACTCTGTTTCTTCCTTAAACTGATTAATGTTCCATCTCCTTTTACTTTCATAGTTTTGCTAATGAGTTAATGTTGGTGCATATGCGAATTTGGGGACACCGTTCATGCATTCAAAGCCTTATTCTTTTAAAGCTTGGATCTTTACCAATTTAATACTTAGGACATTTGTTGGATGTACACCAAAAATAACACTCTTACTTTGCTGCTTCTGCTGCTACTTCTTTTTTTTTGTCAGGTTTCCTCCAATTAGATGTGGCACGTATTTGAGCCAGCGTTACAAAGAAACTCATGTCGATCTAGAAACTTACAAAAAATAAGCTTTGATTTGAGCTTGAAATTTGGGTATTCGCGATGCTAAAAGAGCAACAACGATATTTTCCAATGGTTTGAAAATAGTTTAAGGATAGTGATAACAATGAAGAAACTCACTTGAGCCTAAGTCTCTCGAAGGGGGCAGGCAGAAGGTGGGGAATATGACTGAGGACTGAGGACATTTTTTTTGCCCAAATTTTAGGTTGCATTCACTCACTCACTCTCCCTAAACCTGTACCCTAATTTAGAAAGCAAGTAATTTTATGTTGTCTAACCTAATTTGTACTTATATTACTCATATGATTGGAAATATTTATTCCTTTTAAAACTAACAAGTTTGTGAGGGTTGTTTTATTATATAGTAGCATATTAGCTTTTACAAATCATTTTATAACAAATTGAATACAAAAAGCAATTTCATTTACTCGATGAGTTTTCAATAGAGCGATAAGATATTTTTGTAATTTTCTGTGTATGTCAAATTGATAAATTTTTTATTCATATCGAGAAATAGTTTTTCCTTAAAAAGAACACAAAGAAATGAAAAAATAATACTATTTTTAAATATAGTAAAATGAATAAAAATATTTAAGAAACATATCAAATATTACCACTTATCTATGTTAGACTTTGAAAGCTTGTAGTATTTAGCTATGTTTATAAATATATTATATTCAAATGTCATCATTTAAAATAAACTTTTTTGTACTTACAACCAGACTTTATTATATTTACAATTTTTTTGTAAAATATTATTATATAGTTAATTATTATTTTTAGAATTGCTATCCATATTTTTTATACTTTTTTTTTTTAAGATAAAACCAAGTTTTAAAAAATAAAAGAAAGTTAAAATTATTTTTTGAACTTAGGCTAAAATTCCAAATCTCCTTACATAAAATAGATTTTAATTTTAAAGAAAACACAAATTTCAAATGATTTCCAACTTCAAATTCAACTTTCGAAACACAGAACATTTTCATAAACACTAACGCACAACTCAAATCCTATATGAACTCAAGCTTTATATCGAAGTTGAGCATAGCATGAAGTAAGGGTTAAAAGTCCCAATCTCTGTTGAACTTAAGAAAATCAAACCTAAAAGTAATACAAATCCATACCTCTATTTCATAGAGAGAAAAAACGTAAAAAATAATTAAGTTTATCATAATAAAAATAAACAAAAAGGGAAATTTCCAGTGCAGTATAAAGATGTGAAGACTTCTTTCATCTATATATCACCCATTCTATTTCTAAATCGATTGCTTCTCTTCTGTTAAAAAACAACCAAAAAGAAAGTAAATAATTAATTCATTATGCAGTTGACAATAAATGAACAGAACCCAAGAGTTTCAACTTTTCAGTTGAATTTTCTTTATCTTCACGTCAAAAGCTATTTGTCATTGGACTGCTTGTATAAAAATTGGAGATTGAAGTTGAAGAGTCTTATGGTAAATTAGGGTTGGTTAGGCCCATGGATTCGGCAACTTCTCTAGCAGTAATAGTATCCGCTTGAGCCTGCAAAAAACTCACCACGTTTTTGTGTTAAAATACACACGTGTAGATCCAACATCATGCGAGCAAAATAAGAGAAGAAGAAGTTTAAAAACTTAACCCACTCGAGCTCACTAAATTGAGTTGTTTGCTCAATTTTAATCATCAATTTAGTTTTATGACATATTTGGAAACGATTCTAAAATCATTTTTCAAAACCAATATGAAACATATTTTCAATGGTACAAAACTAATATTGATGATGATACGTCAATTGCATTTAAAAGTAACAAACAAACGTTTAGCTCAATTGGCACTTCTGTATACTGAGGACAAACAAATATGTGATTCAAATCTTCCCACCTCCATTTGTACTAAAACAATTGCATTTGAAACAAACTAAATTAATTTCAAGATATTTCGGTACGAAACGCAAACATGCACTTTCCTTAAAAAGACGTATGAGAAAGATAAAATAAACTCTTGAAGTGAAAAACTCCTAAGTAAATATAATTCAAAGTGATTTTAACAATTTCGAAAAGACACGCAAACATGCATTTTCCTTAAAAAGACATACGAGAAAGATAAAAATTAGTTTCGAAAAACTCTTGAAGTGAAAAACTCCTAAAATAATATATCTCTTTCTTTCTTTCCTTTGAAATCATGCTCGTGACTTTCTATCATGCACATCCCTTGGGCTAATCGTTCCAAATCCAAAATAAAATATAAAATAACTATGTGACAAACCAAGTAATTCAAGTACCCCTTCATCTCTAGGGTTTCCTAAAAAAATTAATGAAACTGACCATCCTGTCACCCTCAGCCTATAACAAATTATCATAACAACTTCTCTATAGCCAATTACGAATATACCCTTAGTTTGCTGACAATATTCCTATTTCTATCCTATAATATGGTCCCTATCACTAACTAAGATGAAGATATATCGAAAACAAGTTAATGGGGTTGGGTGAAAGGTAGAAACATTAGGAAAGAGACTAAAAACATACCTGTAAACGGTGCAATAGATACATCATGAAAAGGTGAACAAATACCTGCAAATATAATACATTCATGTTTACGATCGGGACTCCGATAATAGCCTTGCTCGTCATTCCAGACAATTTTTGGACAACAAGTAAAAAATTCTCACCAAATAAAATAGTAGAATTAGTCTTGCAGTCGGATACCGCCACAGAAATCTTGTTGCTCTGACTGCTCCAGAATCTAATAGTTTGGCTGCTTTTTGCAACTGCATGTTGCAGGTTGAAAAGTATGATTAAGTCCAAGTGAAAGGAAAGATGCAATTAGCAGGATATTTACCTGTACACTTGTCCCGACCATGTATCGGTGATGCAGCGGTAGGGGCCTGAAATCATTACTTGGTAAGGAAAGTTCGAAAATGAAAGGATAATAAGTATAGATCACAAGACCAACAACTCATTTATCTAAGATACAAAGCAGTTTCATGTGATTTAAATAGTAAGTATCATTTTACATCATCAAGAACCTGATGTCAATATTATTTCTTCAATACGTTCAAATATTTAATGTGTCTGTGGACATTATAAAAGGAAAACAATATTTCTTTGTAGGATGATAGAGTGGAAAGTTGAAGAATCTAAAAATGACTAAATAACCAAGGCAAAGGAACATACTCGAGAGATTTCATTTCAGCATCCTCTTCCCAAGATGCAGAAGAAGCTCGACGGGAGGCTCTACTTCTTTCTACCTCTACCTTTTCAATAACGCAGCCAAGTTATAATCTAAATATATGCTTTCTTGGTTTAATGAACTTTATACAATATGACAGATAAAGGTTATTTGTTCAACAAATAATATGAATAGCGAATAGGGAAACAGCGATTATTATTAATTAAAATGAATAAAGCAGTGAAAGGCAGACCTGTGCCTCTTGAGCGCGGTTTATTTCCTTCTCCAGTTGAAACTCAGCGGCAGCTTTTTCACTTGCCATGGCTTCCAACTGTGTTTGCTTGTAGTACTACCATAAACATATAATTTCTTGTGTAAGAAATCAAAGAATTCTAAACATCCTTTCATAGTAATAGTAGTGTGCATGGGCAATGAAACTCGGTACCAATAGGTCAGTTAGTTCACGATAACGCTTCTCAAGCTCCATGTGCTCCTGGTCATTTGAAACTATAATCAGTGAGTTGATGATTTGGTTAGTCAAAAGTGAACAAAAAGGGACAAAGAACATCTTCAATATTAAGAAAAGACAAAGTCCAAAATATCATCAGGGCTTTAAAAAAACGCCCACAAAGGGAGGCAAACTAAAGAAAGGGCCTCCAATCAGGTACAGAAAAAAGGCCTTGTCACCCAAAAGCACACAATGAGACATTAAACATAAGAGCCCAAATATTGTGTGTTATTCCCTAATTTTTTTATAAAGAACTATTTTGGTCAATATCATTAATCCATCAGTTTTAAACTGGCAGGTTTCTATCAAATAATTTTTTGAAAGTTACAGAGTGGACTAAAATGGCTTTTTTAAGTCCAAAGTTAAAAGGACTAAAATAGAATGTTTAACAGTTCAAAAACTAAAATAAGAATAAACAGGAAAGTGATACTAGACGTGGATGTGAAGTAAGTTTGTTAGGTTAACAATAACTGCTAATGCTGATCACGATAATATGCTAAACAATGGAGCAGACATTAACAAATATACCCAAGTGTCCTTGATCAAAAAGGTATACTCAATTTCTTGATCAAACGGAAATAAATTACGAACCTGACGTGAATAATGTTCAGCATCCCTTTTCATAGCAGCCATTTCAACTCTCATTTTCTGCAATTCAGCCTGACATCGAGAAGATAAAAAGGACAGGGTCAATGCCATTACACTTAATTAAATGAGCTAATTTGCCAATATTCCTTAGACACTTGCCTCCATGGAAGAAAGTTTCAGTTCAGCATCTCTCTGAGCTTGCCGAGCACGTTCCACTTCTTCTTGCCAGGCTTGCATCTTGATGTTCAAAAGTAGAGGGGAAAATAGATGATAAGTTAGACAAATGCAACTTTATGAGAGAAACAATACCACAGCTTTTGCAAGAAAATAAATGCTTTTTTTTTTTCTTTTGATAAGATATATGTGCAGTGCATAGTATAGCCTCCAAAAGATAATAATCGCATTGATGATATTGCTGTCAGAATAGTTAGCTATGTATAGATATAACCCTAGGTTTGGAAAATGTCCCCATGAGCCAGAAATCTCTATCTCGAAAGAGATTATGCATGAAATGAAAAGGGAGTGGAATCAGATCCCATAACAATATTGAAATTAAGTTGTAAAAATCAAATTCCAGCCCATGGTAAATAGAAGTACCATATGGGTCCCAGAAACCAGCTTCAACATCAGTTTGATATTTACCTGAATCATTTGGTTTGCCTCTTCAGGTGACTTCTTTTGTCCACGGCGAGCACGAACTTCTAAATCTTGCAGTTCTTGATTTAAAGATGAGCATTCGACCTAAAGGAAGAGACTTACTAATTATATGAAGATTAAATCTGATCAACTAAGGAACGAAAATGCACACTTGAAAATTATATTAGCATTGGTATTTCATAAAATAATGAATCTATGTCTATCTTACCTCAAGCAGTGCTACCTTCTGCTCAAGCTCTGTTGCTTTTGATGTTCGCTCATCTGCTACTCTCTGAATAAAGGGGAAAAATAATCACAGGAAATGATACATATACAAGTTTGGGAGAGCTCGAGAGGAGAGACATAGGATGGAGGATCTTATTAGAGTGAGGACAAAATGATAGGAGGTCGGTATGTTAGAGATAAAAAGGAAAAGATATATTTTGAAAGAAATTTTTGAAGAGAGAAAGAAAGGTTAAAGAAAGTCCAATTTGACAACTTCATGCTTTACCTGGATCCTTGCGAGAGCTGATGCCGCTTCCATGGCTCTATGTTCCAGTTCCATTTCTCTTTCCATGGAAGCCTGTAGATACCAATGATCATCTATTTGAAGACAATTGGACAAAACACACACCAACATAAACATAAAAAAAGGGTCGCAATAGGTTTATGCACATATACCATCTTTGTAGCATTATGGGCAGAACGTTCTTCTTCTGCTCTACGCTCTGCAGAAGCTAGCTCCTCTCTTAGAGCCTATAAAACAATGGATATTAGATGAGTAAAAATATTCAAATAATAGAAAGCTTTTCTTGTTTATAAGAAATACAAAAGTTGTTAATAAAATAAATAAATAAATAAAGAGCTAACTCACTTGCATCATCCTAGTCTCAGTTAGTTCTCTATTCCTCATCACTGACTCCATATTTGCCTGGAAAAATCATGTAATAAAACAAAAGGACAATATATGTCAGTAGTCAAATATTATAATCAGTACAAAGCAATAAAGATTTTCCATTGCATGGGAATTATAGGCATATATAAAATAGAGTATTATTAAAAGGAACATTGCATAATACTAGAAGAAAGGAAAATTATGAATTATTAAGTCATGCTTGAAACCATCCTGGATAGGCCCCAATTAATCATAGGAGCTAACTGCAAACCCAAACATTTGAGTTCACAAGTTTAAAAGGTAGTCATTAATTATAAGTTAAATGTCTAAGGAGTTTTTTATATCAAATGCAATAGGGTAGTTGTTCTATAAGATTATTCAAGGTTTATGTAAACCGGTTTAAATACACGTCTATCTTATAAAAGTTGCGATGCTTGCTTTCATGACCCAACTTTCCAAAGCCAAAAAAAAACAATAATATAACTATTTTTTATATATAAAAAATTTTAAATGAATTTTTTTTTTTTAAATCTAGTTGGAGTGTTGATACAAATATGATAATAACAAGTGGTACAAAAATGTGGATTCCATTATTCCGTTGTTTCAATTAAAAGGCAGCCATTAGACATGAATTATATATTCCAATTATGAAAGAAGTGCAAACACAAAGAAGAAGAGTATTAGAGAATTGGTAAATACCAACTGATTTTTAGTAAATTGCACAAGAAAATAAAGGTAAGGTGAGAAGGAAAGTATATGTGCAGGAGTTACTATTTTCATAGTCACAACTCATCATACATTATAACAAAAACAGAGTGGGCAACAAACCTGCATTGAGGCAAGACTTCCTTCTGATAAGGCAGCTTGCTTTTTAAGTGCATCCATTGAACCAATAAGAGCCCCAATTTCAGTGTTCTTTGCTGCCAAAGCTTCAGCCATACTTGACTCAACTCTAGAAACTTCATTTTTGGATTCCAACAGATTTTGCTCTAGCTGCTTTATGCGAGCGTCATATGATCTACTCAATTCTCTCTGTCAGATGACAATCTTAACAAGTGAAAAGAAGGAAAATAAATAACAAGCTGGAGTGTACCAAGAACAGTATAATACACTAATTATTGTTAATAATGACTATGGTATGGCATAGACATGAAGATATAAATTCAAGACGCATTTCGAGCAAGAAGTAGGGTTGTGATTTCTTGGAGCCAAACACACTCAAGTCCTTGGGCCAAACACCCCCCAAGAGTTCACTTAATCCATATGCGATAGCTCTCACCTCTGCAATAAGAAGTTCCTCCAACTGTGCATTTTCAGACTTGAATTCTTGAAGTCGAGATGAAAGTCCAGCACAGACCTATGCTCCAGAAAGAAATCGGTCAATCATCCATTGAATTCTAGGTATCGATTTTTAAAGAAAAAACTATTTAAAAATAACCATTCCGAGATACATTTGTATTCTTATAAGCCTAGCACATTAATGAGGTATGCAGTTTAAGATTTGGAGAGCAACATGCACTTGGTTGAATTTTACCTTTATGATATTATCATATTAATAATGATATATACAGAACAAATGTAAGATGTAAAGAATACCAAATGGTACGATATAGCAGATAACCATAGCATGTAAGCAACAAAATCACAACAACGGTTACTTCATTATTCCAATAATAGTAACAAGATTTCCATGCCTATGTAAAAGATGAATAAATAAATTCTTAAATCACCTATTGACCCAAAAGCTTAAGCTTATGGGTGAAGATATATATATATATATATATTTTTTGTTATGAACCAAACAGCTTTCATTGAGAAAGAATGAAAGAATACAAGGGCATAGAAAAAAACCAACCTGCCAAAACACCCCTACTAACCGAAGGCGGACCAACTAAAGGTAAATTTAATTATATATCACTAACACAAATCATTGTGATAATGGATATGTTTTTTCTCCCCACTTTTCCAACACCGGACTCCAAAATTTACAACATACGTAACATCATTAAATATCATTTTAGAGTAAGTAATTCATTTAAGGGTACTGAGCCCAATTCTACACCTGTCATATTCTGATCATATACACAACAAAATGAAGTTCATGAATGGGGCATGAAGCAAGAACATACCTTAACTAGCCTTGCTTCTTTTGACTGACCAGTGGAATTGGAAGTTTTAAGTAGCATTTGTGCCTGCAAGCCAACTAAATGAACTTTTAACAAAACTAGCCATAGAAAGAGGAATAAAACTCAAAGCTAAAGGAAACAAATAATATGATTCTACTCATAGAACCACTATTATACCTCTTCAAGTTGGTCCTGCACTTTTATAGAAGACTTGTCGGCTGTATTCTCTTGATACTTTTGATTGACTGGTGATTGAACCTTGTTAGAGTCATCTTTTGTTTGACTTTCACCATTATCCTGGAACTCTGTAGGAGCAGACTCAGACATTTCTCGATCTATCTTTGAGATAGTTTCTACACTTCCCAATTTATTACTCTGCTCCTCGTCTTGATGCTCTTTATTGATCTCCACAGCTTCTTTATTAGGTGTTGACAGTAAATGTTCTTCATGAACATCTGAGGCATTCACATTAGTTAGTTCAGTTTTAGAAGTTGGTGCAGTAACTTCAACATCAGCAACGGCAGCTGAAGGGTCCATGCCATCAGGGATTTGTTTTCCTGCTTCAACTACCAGGCCATCTGTTGATGGAATTTCTAACGCAGGAATAGTATTGTCATTGTCATTGTCATCTGACTTCCTTTTGTTTACTTGGGTCGGAGACTTGTCAGACGTCGTTCGGTCATCTTCAGTGGAAGAAACAATTCCATCCTTTCTTGGTGACAAGAACACATCTGCCTTTGATGCTAATGTGCTTGATTGTTCTTCTGGAGTGGCATTTGCTATAGGAAGCTCGTTGGATAATGCTTTCTTCTGTGCCAAAAAATATTCAAACTCAGAAAAGAATAAAATTATAAAGCTTATATGGGACAATGATGTATAAGAGAGTCTAACCCACCCACCTTTTTCTTTGGCTTTGTCTTCTTGGTTTGAGATCCTTGGCCATTAGAAGCTTCATTCAATAAAAAATGAAAACAGAAATTAAGCAGATTCATGACTAACATCACGATAACAAATGACAACTTATGAGAAGAGTCCAGAAATCAATTTCATGGTTAATATTTGTGAGTTCTATTTTTTTAACTAAAAATTTATCAAATTTGTGCTTAAAATTTTGTCTCTGCTTGAATTGTGTACTCTGAAGGCAGCGTAGTCAGAGGTAAAGGAACATCCCAAAATTCGAAGTTTTATTTAAGAATACAATAGTCTAATAGACTTACAGCTGAACATAAACAAATATATATGTCGATAATTTTATTGGACATTGAGGATTGACCAGCCAATATAAGTTTCTGAGGACATTCAAGATGAAAAAAGTAACAGTGTATTTGGATGCTTCACTAAATCCAGCATTTAGCTGCAGCATATTATTTCAACTTTCAAGATACAGATATCAGAGAGCTCGACAATTTTAGATATGAAATAGTTAGTTAGAATATTTAGTAAAACAATTGATCGTATTGATTCAAATAATTCTATTTAGCAAAATTTTCCTTTTTTTCTACAGTAAACAAACAAGTACACAATCAATTCTAAAATTAAAATGAAATAGAAACATAGAAAGAAACGAGATTGCATCACATACCTGCTGTTTGAGCATTAGATTGCTCTTCTGATAACTCACTAACAACAAGCTTTGCCTTTCGATCTACGACTTCAAACAATCCTGACAAAAATAAATGACATCTAAGATATTTCTATGCAAGAGGAATCTACATATAGATGGGTAAATAGGCACGCCCAAAGGTATCTGTATCATCTTTTTACAACTAGGATGTTGTTGACTCATTGCCCAATTCTTGCTAGCCCACTCTCACTAATTCCCAGGGAGGATATTCCCGGGCAGCTCCAGAGAATAAGAGGAGGTATATAAGACCATTACAAATCTAAAAAAGAAATGTGGGAAGGTAGAGTACAATAAGAAAAACATAGATATAACATGTAAATTCTATGTAATGCAGGAATGCAATGGGTGGTTTTCAAAATTATAGACAATAAAATTAATGCAGAAATTTTAATTGATATGAAACTTAGAATTATAACAATGGTTCTCAACTTTGATGTTAACTCCCGCGGTGAACTTCTGAAATTGTAATCCTCATTCCTAGGCATCTATCTACTTTTAAATCACGAATGAACCAAAAAGCTTGAACTCATGGATTATGGTAAATTTAATTATATCAATGCTTCAATATCTACAATTACTAATATACTAAAGATGAAGTAAAGTTACAAATAAGAAGTTGAATTTGGTATATCTGCATTTGGGATCTGTTTATTAGATACTCACAACTAAGCTTGAGAACAAGAACCTTGGTATGATTCCATCAGAACGAAAATCAACGAAAACCTAAATTCATCATTTATTAAACCAGGTGAACTCAGGCTGGAAGCAAGTTTAAATGAATTAATGGGGGAAAGAACCCAGCAGCCGACCTAATGCACTCTCCATAACTTTTCAATTACAACGCTGATTCGAAATTCAACTCAGAATGTCATCATAAGTCAATAGCATTTTTACTCAGACGATATTCTTAAACAGTAACACATAAAACTCGAATTCATTGAATTTCAGAATCTATGAAAAAATTAAAAGCTATAATTCAATACAAATCCAAAATTGATTAAAAACCGATTCAGATCAACGAAATTACGAGCACATGTAAGCAATAGAAACTGAATAACGTCGAACCTTCGGCAGCTTTGAACCAAGACGCCATTAGAAAGCCGAAACTCGGATCAGAAACAATGCCGAGCTCAACCAAGCTGTAGCCTGGGATTTGATGAACCAAAGTGAGCGATTCCAAAACGGCGACGTACGTTCAGATAGCACGAACGGGGATCTTGTTTCGTCAAATGCCACTTGAAGCTGTACGAAAACACTACAATGGCGGGGAATTTTGAACTCAACCAATTAATCGGAGATTCGGAGAATCGGCCACCGAGTGCGACGGAGGATTACGAGGAAATGAGAATTTCCGACGAGGCAGTCGTTAGTTAAGGAGTCTGTTCTGATCGACGAGTGAAATTGAAGGAAACTCGGTAGAACTGATCCAGTGCTGTGATGAGTTTCGCGCCGATTGTGTTCCACCAGTGAATAGGTTCCACGTCACCAGTAGAAGATTTTTTATTCTTTTTTTTTTTATTTTAAGAAAATTGCATAAAATAAATATGTTTTCAGGCAAATTAATTTCTTTTGTTGGCATTTACGCTTGGTTTTCATTTTTCTTTTTCTTTTTCTTTTTCCAGTGCTATTTAGTCTTAATTTGTTTAAAATATTATGGTATTTGTGTTAGTGAGAAAAATTAAATATTATAGGAAGCAAATTAATATTAGATTTGAATAAATAGGAAAGAAAACAAACAGAATGGAGATGCGGGGTATCGATCCCCGTACCTCTCGCATGCTAAGCGAGCGCTCTACCATCTGAGCTACATCCCCATGTGATCTTAAGGCTAAATATTACAATACATAAATCATAAACTTATCTGATAAATGGGCTAAGGCCACTGATATTCGGCCTAGTGGACCTATTTAACTTATTGGACACATTGGCCCAACGACTAGCCCAGACCCGGAAAAGGATAATTGAATTTACTTCTCTCACATTATATTACCAAAAATAAATGAATTTGACCCTATCTTTGTATTCTATCTTTTTAGGGATAGTTGCAAATTTACCAATTATATTCAAAATAATTAAGTATATAACAACATTTTAAAAAAATTACAAATATAGCAAAATTTGTCAAATTCTATCAATGATATAAGTCTGTCACCGATAGACCAGGTTGTAAATATTGGTATATCAGTGATAGACCATACGAGTCTAATGAGCGATAAAAGTCTATCAGCGATAGTTTTGCTATATTTGCAAAAAACTTCAAATGTTGCTATATTCTTAATTATTATTCCTAAAATGGCCATCAATTACAATGACCCATCTTTTTAATAAGATTAAGTAAGTTAGTTGTTTTTACTTTCCAATTATATTATATAAAGTATATGTTTCGTATTGTAAGTAATAGCTTTTTAAAGTTTTATGGGTACTTATAAAAAATTATCGAAAAATCTCTATTCTTTAAAATCAATGTCAAACGTTCTAATACATCAATGTATCAACAAATATGTTTTTTATCCTTGCACTTGAGGGTCATGAGGACTATATCTATAGTCTCTTAGATTGTCTGGGGTAACTAGAAGTGAGTTACTATATTTGAGTTCTAATATAGTTTACGTTAGAGGATGGATTATTTTAGTTTAGGTTATAATAGCATATGTTTACTGTATAGATTATTTTAGTTTGATAATAAAATAGTAAACACTAAAACAAATAATAAAAATTGTAATATATAGTAAATATTGTAGCAAATTGAAGATTTTGAAATAGTAATTGCTATACCTAATTGAAGATTTTTAAATAGTATTTACTGTAGTTAGAAGTGGTTATTATAGTCTTACATATTTTTCACCCCAAGCAATCCTATAGTATTTGAACGCACCATTAACAATAATTTTCATGAAAAAGTATGCAAATTTGATTTCAAATTTTATAGTAAAAATGCATTGATAAAAATGCTAGCATTGGACTAAGATTTATTTGTTATTACTATTGTTTTTAGAAGAATTATCCACCAAATTTAAGGAATTAAGAAGGTGGGAAAAGAATTCAATGTCTTTTTGCTAAAATTTAGACAAACCTTAAATTGCACTCATGTTGAGTATGAAGTCAAACATTAGTAATTAGCTTTACTTTGTTGCTTATTGTTTACTCATAATTATTATGTCTAATCTTACTTTTAACCCATTAATCATTAGGTGAAAAGAAAGTGCAGTTTTAAACTTTTAGCACATTTAAATTGGAAAAATATAATCTATAATGATAACATTTACATGCAAAAGCTAAAACAGTAGAGAGGATATGCTCTCTACATATAATTTACCTTTCATAAATTCAAATATTTAACAATTCATTATATGTTGTATGAAAAGTTGATATATGGTTAATTAGGAACAATAATGATGATAGATAAAGAAACCTTTACAGAAATAGTTGATGATAACACATGTGATGACTTGTGAAAGAATATTTATTGGTTGTCAAACTTTGAATAATGGTGCATGCAACGACGACTAAAAGCAAGATTATGATCGTGTTATATAATGGCAAATGAGACACGACTACTTTAAGGTACACGTGTCTTCGTGTTTAAATCAAACTGTTTTTAATTGTTGTGGTCTAAATAGATGTATAACTTAATATAATTTCCTTGATCAATCAACCGTGTGTATCTTTAAGATGATAACCATAAATAATTATACCAAGTGGACGAATAATACGAGTTATTACAGTACTATATAAAAACATCTACAACGATATATCTGACACATAAGATCAAATAATAATTCAATGTTTACTTCTTTCCATTCAAAATGCCCATTTGGAGTGTTTTAATTCAAAGGGATAAAAAAGATCGAATGGTTGATAACTTACACGTCAACTTTTGTTAACAGTTTTTAACACATGTAACCTTGTAACCACGCAACGAAATGGAACTAGAACCACAAAAAGTATATACTAAATTGGAGACATCACTATACAAAAGAGAGAACTAAAGAGACCCATAATAAATTCCAAAGGCAACCTTTCAGCGACCATGAAAAAAGCAATCTAAGGAGAAAGAAATATTAACATATGGGGTACCCTTGAAGAAAGAGAGTGAAAGGGATAGCTTTTAAGTGTATGTGTGAAAGTTCTTAAAGTATGACGATGATATCAAACTTGTGTCGAAGATATGAACTGTGAATTTAGATACGTGTGTTTTTAGTACACCAAATTTGAATCCGTTTACGTATAAGCTAAGATTGTAACTCTCAAATAAACTATGATCATCATTTGTTTAGAATATTAAAATACCTTAACAGTGACAAAATTTTAATTGAAGACACATATGTGTCTTTGACAAGTTAAGAATTCATCTCTTCTCCTAGCATTGAAGACGTTGTTGTAATTCCTTGTAATATTCTAGATTTGTTCTCCTTCAGCCTCTTATTCACGATAAGGCGTGTGGTGTTGTTATTGCTTATTAGCTTGTTCAACGGATTTGGTTTGAGAAAAAATGAGTTAAGAATGTGATACATATGTCCATAGTTCAACAGATATGAACTTGTATTATAACATTTTTTAAATTTGATGTTCAAAATGTTTAAATATATATAAATTTTAAAGAGGGTTAGATTTTTTTCATAAACTATTTGTTTATACATAAATCTACTATATTGAAATTAAATGTAAAGATATGATTTAGATATAACATCACTTCAATCATTTCCTAGTTGATCCAAGAGTTGTGGATGAAACAAAAATAAATCATTTTCAAAATATTGAAAGCATTTATCAAGATTTTTTGTCCCCTTTCATTATTATATTTCATTCTAAACTTTTAGATTATAAATTTCTCATTTATAATCTATAGTTTTCTAATATTCACTCACTCTTTATTTTTACAAATTATAGCAATACTAACTACAACAGGACGTGGATTTGAACCATAACATATGATACACATCTTTTGTTTCGATCTTATCTTAAAGGAACCTTGTCCAGATATATTATAATCTATCTTCTTGTCTTTTTGTTATAAAGTAAATTCATTGGCTACGTAACATGAAGACTCAAAAATACCGATATTAATGCTATTTCAATTTATATACATATATAAAACATAAAATTGAAAGAGACTTTAGCCCAAAACCTAGACTAAATCTAGGTACGTGGAGGAATGCTAATAAATTTACGGATAGTTGCAAGTATAATAATTAAATTTAAAATAATTAAATATATAGCAATATTTTAATAAATTTACAAATATAACAAAATTTGTAAAAGTCTATCAATAATAAAAATATTATTAACCAATATTAGACCATAAAAATCTATCAATGATATAATAGATTTGGTTATATTTGTAATTTTTTTAAATATTATATAGGTTTAATTAAATTGCAACCAATTAAATAGAATAAAACTTTCAATCCATAAAACTCATGAATACAACATATGGTCACGATCAAAAGTAAAAGATTCTTGAGAAGGAATGTTCGAATTAACTCAAACAACTACACTGTGACATTTTCAGTAAATTGAAGACTCAAATTTCGAGTCATCACTGAAATACATACTGTATAATAAAAAAAAATTGAACTCTAAAATTAGAAAAAGATTCAAATCTAAATTTTATTACAATTACTAAAAAGAAAAAAAAGAAAGTAATGATCCAAACTTATAGATATGAACTGCTCTCGAGCTTTAAATGAATCTCACGTCTCTCGAGGCCATTAAACACGTCGATTCGACGTTCATTTATGACGATGTGTAATGTAATTGTAAACCCAAACCCGCCTATTCATCGCCAATTAAACGCCGATCGGAATTAAAAAAGAAAAGGAAAACAAAAGCACCTTCATCGGCAAAGTGTGTTCCGATACGGCGATTCAAACGCCGCTAAACTTCTCTCCAGCCGTAGATCCGTGTAGAATTTCTTGATGAATTCCTCAGCGGCTTTATCAACGAACTGACTATCGCCGTCGTCCTTTAACGAAAACGGCGAATCCGTAACACGTAACTGCCGTACGACTAACGGACTTTTTCCAAATCCAGGCAACGGCACTAGCGGCGACGCTTCGGATTTCTGATCGGTATGAAGAATATCAAGGACTCTTTGAACGGCGGTAACAGTGGAGAAATCGTCGTAGCGGTAAGATTTGGGGAAATAGTGTTGTTTACGGAGTTTTTTGTTGAAGTAACGGAACGGATATGCTGTATTCGCAGGACTGTTACTGCAACTAAATTCGTAATCACGAGTTGAGATGTAAGAATTAGCGATATCAATTGTTTGGCAACTGAAAGCAGATCCGTGATGGAATTCGACGAGATTCGCAATTGCTTTTCCAGCGATTTTGCTTCGTTTAAGCATTAAATGAAGATCGAATGTGATCTTGCTTTTGCTTAATCCTTTCCTCAACATGAACACAACCGCTCGTAATACGTTCCATAGCTTCTTCTTCACTGCCGGACGAATCGGCTCCATTTCCATTTCTAACAAACGAACAGAATTCCAGAAGAAATTCGTAATAATACTGCCGCTCTGTTTCTTCCTCGTCTTTGAGAGAAACGATTTCCTTTTCTTCCTTTCTTCTTTTCTCCTTTTTCTTTTTCAGTTTTGAGGTGCTTGAACTTAATCGGTTACAATGAGAGCGATATATAAAGGCAATCAATGGTACTTAGTGAGGAATATTATCTCACTCGCAGTAACAATCCGTGTTCTTAATTACAACAAATATAAAGGTGTTTGTGTATTGTGCAAACGCCGCTTTCGCGAGTGGGTGTGAGATTTGTCTTTCCTTTCGTTAAGTAAAGCCAAAAGAAAATTAATAAATATCTAATACAAAGGCTAATATTTCTTTTTTGGGGTTTTTTTTTTTCTTAAAAGAATGGAAGTAACATTAATTAATTTGGAATTTTCTTCCAAATCAGTTGAAAATTCTTTTTGTGAAAATACATTTTGGAATTGGTTTGGCCAATGATTACATATATCATGATCGTCAACCTTTGCCCAAATATCAAGTTACTAGGTGACATGAATTCTAAGTTTAAAGTTTTAGATGATTTCTTCTTGGAATTCCCACCATCCATCAGTCTATTCTTTCTAATGTTGAACATTGTCTAATTTAATAAGATTTCTAAAGGGTTAAAATAGAGAGCAAATTTTCCGAAATAATGTTTTTTTTTTTTATTAGTGACAAAAGAAAATATGGTAGTATGAAAAAAGAATTAAAAATTACGTTTAACTTGAAAGTCGAGTACTCGATACTCGACTTCTATTAATCCACGTTATCCATATAATACTTTATTTATTTTAGCCCTAATCTTTTATCTTCTTTTCATTCATTCGTGAACGTCGTCTCCATCCCCCTCTACGTTTTCATCTTCTTCTCATAGGAGCTGGAGCCGCCAACATCACTTTTCGTCTCCATCTCCGTCCAAGCGTCAATCCTTAGTTACAAGTCACATCCTTTTTGCTCGAGTTCAACCACAAGTTAGTTGCACCCTCTCCTTTATCACGCCTCCACCACTTGACTACCACGTAGGATTGACATGTGTGCAACATCGTGTACCACGTAGATTGGGTACACAAATTTCACTATATTGTTTTTTACCTTCCCTTTCCGCCTACCCTATTTTTTACACTATTTTTAAATTTTACATTATTAAAAAAATCAAAATATAGTTTTAGTTTATGATTTTTTTTCATTATTTTTAATAGGTTATAAGATATTTAGTTTACTTTATTAATGAATTTATTAGTTATTATGTTTAACGAAAAGATTATACTTTAATTTTTGTGTTTAGTACAATGGTTAATTTTTAAACGATGGAAAACGTCAACTGCTTATGAGACAAAAATATAGTAATGATTAAAAATGTAAGAAAAATAGTCAAGCTAATGAGAATATTTTAATGTTTAAAAGAAAAGAAAAAAAAACCTAATAAAAACATTGCACATATGTCATGGAGTCAGATATGTAAATTTCCTACGTTATTAAATTTAAAAGTTTAGAGTAAAGTACAAATTAAGTTTCTACATAATTACTTTGATTTAGTGTGTATGTTTGAGAATTAGTTTAAAAAAAGCACCTTTATCGTATTTTAAATCACTATCAAACATGTCTTTAATCAATCAAATATAATTCTACTTTTAATTCCAACTTCTCATATCGTAAAAATTGATTTTAAATTATAAAAACACGCTTAGAAGGGGTTTCGAAAAATGTTAACTTTACTTTTTTATTTTCAAAAGTTTTGTGGACCAATTTTAAGCGTTTCAATTCACGTCTATTAAATTTGAAGCAAATTTAAATATGTAATGATATTTTTTAAAAAAAATTCAATGGTAGATTGAATGTGAATTCAAACCTCTAAATCTTTAATTAATTGATGATATATATATGTACAAGATTAGTTCACTTACATGTTTCTTTCTTACCTACCAATAGATTGATATTAATATTTATAAATGTAGTGAAGTTACCAAATTAATTGACTATTTAATCTTGGAATATTCTAAAATTATATTCATTTATAAGAGTTTTGAGTCAATTACACTTTCTCATCCTGACTTTTAGTTGGTTTGGTTTCAAATTTCAAATTAGACCATTCAGCTACAAATATTTTTTTTAGTAGAATGAGATGAAAGATTGAATTTCAAACAGTAGAGACTATATCATACTAATATCACCGAGCTAAGTCAAATTTAACATAAACAATAAAATAATCCTACCATGTTACCCTTTTCCATCATCAACAAATAAGTATATGAACGCTTTTCAAACTCAATATTATAAAAAATTAAACTATTGTCACAAAAGTTACTTTATAGACAAATTATCAATTCTAATTTCAATAATTAAATTTAATAAATCTTAAATTTAGTCATTCTGTTTTATAATCAAACCAGCTAAACAATAATAAGAATGTTTTCTTAGCAATAAAATACCACGTGTTACGTATAAATATGTTTTCAATTTTTATGGTAAACATGCTACTATATAACAAACAACTATTTAAAAATGAAATCAACAATAGCTAGTTAGATCGTGTCGGATAACTATCTTGTTTTTTGTTTTCACTAACATTAAAAACTATTATTTTAGTTGTTTTTTTTAAATCGGTGTGGAAAGAAAATAACAAAAAAACAAATTTAAAAATGAAAATAATGTATATATACTTTAAAACATAAGAGTTAAAATTAGATTGATTAAAATTGGAAAAATTCAAACAGAAGATTAAAATAGTAAATTACTTTTACTATTTTCTAAGAAACTATTCGGATTGAGAAAAAAAAAAGGTGTTAATATATCTAAAGTATGAGAGGCTGCGTTTTATTTAACCGAATCCGACAAGAGAGTGGTTGAGTCTTTTGACAATTTACACATGAAAAATGGAAAAAGTGCAAATTTGTTTTTTTTTTTTTTTTTTTTTTTTTTTTTTGTTCCTAAGAGAAAAACAAAATACAAATATTATAAAAGAGTGGAATCTAATTTTCACTTTAAAATAAACATTATTAATGATTCAAATACTTCAAAATCAACAAAACACCAACTTCCAATTCCATAGAAGACAAATAAAATAAATAAATATAAATATAAAAATTAGTATAATTCAAGGTAATTGATATTATATTGGGTATTTTTAAAAATAGTAAAATAAATTAAAATATTTATAAATTATTCTATCATTAATATATTTCTATCATTGTCTATTTATGTTACTGATAGAAAGATTTTACTTATCAAATAATAAAATTTGAAATTTTGTTATAGTTTATAAATATTTTGTCAAATTTTTATTTTTTATAATTCATCTATTATCTTCTTATTAGATTAAATATTCATTTATCATTCTCACGGTTGTTATATATTGTTGCATAGCCGTTGAATTACTTAGCTCGTATGAAAAATGCAAGGTTAATACAATTAAATTATGCCATGTGGATTCATTTTGAAGTACTACACTCATTTTACCGTTTCAAATTATTTCTACGTCGTCCAATTTCTATCTAATAACTAAATATGAAACTTCATGCATAAGTTTACGACTAAAATCAAATGGATAAATGTATGATAAACGTAAAAAAAAGACTAAAATTAGACTTAACATTATAATTTATTAGTGATATGTAGTTGTTTTTACTCAAAATCAAGTAATTAACCTATTATTCTTATACAAAAATCCTGCTAGAATATTACCCAATAAACTATTTCTAAATAAATAAAAGAAAAACGAGAGAAACAAGAACCAATAAATATTAACAAATGCAATAAAATTTTCAATTCACTTTTAATAACATCAATGTGAAATTGAATAACAACCCTAAATAAATATATTACTTTACAAGTTACAGATGAATAATTTACATTACGAAGAAACCAAAATTTAATATCCAAATTCAATAGGGGAAGAAAACTGACCCCAACTCCTTTCATTTTCCAGCTTAAATGCAAACAGAATTTAAAATTTAACAAATAAATATAGAATACAAATAAATGAATGAATGAATGGATGAATGAAAGCTTACAGAATTTCTTGTGCTGCGTTTTATACCACACGCCGCCCTCAGCAGCCAGCTTGAGAAAGTTGGCAGAATGAATTTCATTACCTAACAAGTTGACACGTGTCACATTAATGCGCTCCTTCCGATCTACTTATTTATTTATTTTATAATCCGTGGAATTGAAGATTAAACTTAATACGACGTATTAAAATGTCAATTGAGTATGATTTGCTTTGATAAGATGATAGTTTTTTATGTTATTTAATGTCAATTTATAACGGTTTAGTATTTTAAACTTACCGTTAACTATTTATTGATTTAAATGTGAACTTATATTTCATACACATAATTTAACTAGTCATATTCCATCATTACTATTATTGTAAAAAAAATTAATATTATAAATATTATTCGTTATTTATTTTTTACTAACATTATTTTGAAAATCATGTGATGTTTTGAATCCTGATTAACAATAGTTGTAAAAGAATTTGTTTCTTTGGTTATAATTTTAGGGTTTAGCAAATTTAAAAGTGATGATCCTCTGATAGCCTTATGATTACTGTCTGATAGTCTTATGATTACCGTCTGATATCATTAATTTTGTTATATTCGCAGTATGTAAAAAATTAGTGTCATGAGCTATTATTTTTCTAAATATTCTCACCATAAGTGTTCTATTAGGACAAACAAAACAGAAAAGGAAAATATTAAATGAGTACTTAAGAAATCTTAAAAATTGAAAATATAAACGTAACTTTTTGAAAAAAAAATGACTAAGGACGAACTTATTATTAAAATAGCACGTTTTTGCAATATGTTTTTAGTCCATAACGTTTAAGAATTATTGTCACTTTGATTCTTGTACTGATAATGCTCGTTTCCAATAAAATGGTATACATATGCTTAAAGTGATATCATTATAATTCTAGTCTAATGACTAAAATAGAGCAAACCTTGAAAACAAAAAAGCAAAATAACGTCGAATTGAAACAAAAATGAAAATTGAAAACCCATTTTAAAAGTTTACAAAAATTAAAGTTATTTATTTATTTATTGAGGAAATAGCAACAAAATTTCTATATATATATATATATATATATTATGGCATTATCAATTTGTTTAAAACAATTATTTTAAATAATTCAATTGCACAAACATAATAAAATTAAATATTCTTCTTATGTGTCTTACTGCTATTTAAAATAGTATTAAATGTTCAGGTACAACCTTTGTACTCAAATTCTCTCATCTTATATCCTTATGTGAATTATTTATGAAGTTGTCGCCTTTGAGCTCGTTTTTATTTTAATGCTTTGTAAATATCTTAGAAAATCAATTTATTCTCATTAAATTATCGTCACTATTATTTATTTGAATTATATATTTTTTTCTTAGGTTGGAATTATTATGATTACAACTGAATTCTTTTTTTATGTAAATAATTTTTTTTGGGGTCAATCATTAGAAATTTAAAGTTTTTTTTTTCATTTTATGAAATGTATCGGATGACTACAACTATAATTAATTTAGAAGTAGGTAACAGTTTGGAAAGTTTAAAACATAAATATGTAATCGAGAAGAAGAAGAAAAATCAATCAATTTCAATGGTTAAATAAATCACATTGAATTCTCAAAGTCATAAATGTATCTAATCTCATTGCTGTTATTTGCTTTAAAAAAAAACTTTATAATTAATTTATAAGTACGGTAATGGTTTAAAAATTGTACCATAGATAATGAACATTTATTACATGTCGTGGCAAGTATATATAACTCAACTCACAATGTTTATACTACTTATTTCAAAATTTGAAGTTTAAATCTTCACCCCACATATGGTAAGAAAAACACTTATTATGTATTTCTTTTCAATATACATATTTGATAGTTGACACCACGTTAATTTAAATCTAAAATAAGCTAACTAAGTGAAATTAACTTAATTGTTGTACTAAAAAACCTGAACTCTCGAGAAGAAATAAAAGAAAATATAATAAGGCTCTCGACACCCTCGATCTCTAAGGCACAGTAGATGTATGCTGATAAATAGTGGATGATTCTATAATTTTTTTAGGGTTTAGTACAATCATTTAGGGAAGAGAATTTGAACTTCATATAAGATGACCAATGATAATGCATGTCTTGTTTATTTTGATAGGATGATATATATTCTAGAGTTTCTATTTTTTTCAACAACAATGGTTTTTTTTATAACCACTTATTAAAATATCCATCAACAAGCAGAGTTCATTATTTACATCTCGTACTTTTAATAAATTCTCGTAAAACACCAAAAAGAAAACCATAATATAAATACTAAAAACAACCTCATTAACTTAGTCTGGAAATAGAAAAAAGTTTAACTATCAATCTAAATAATTTTTATAAATTTTTTGACGAAACATATTATTCGATATAAGTATTTTAAATCTATATATTTGTAAAGTTAGAATGCTCATATAGATGTCTGTCAACATCAATATTTTAATTATTACTCATTCAAGTATATTACATACTAAATCTATGTATAGTCTATTAACATATTAATTGTGGTGATGGACATATCGATTTGTAAACAAATGAATATAGCACAATCAACTTCTCAACAAAGAAATTTCCATGCAACAACAAAACAACAATAACTAGAATTGATTTTAGTTCATAGGTCTTCGTTGAAAGAAATTATATTAATTAATTAATCGGACGAAGAAAAATATATTATATAGTTTTCTTATTTTTTATAAAAATCACGAATCGTTAATTGGTGGGTGGTTTAAGTTCAAAGTCTTCGCCTAGTGGAACGACGTCGTGGGGTCTGGTAGTTACGGGTGCCTATACGATATTGAAAGTTCATAGATCAAATATGTGATCACCAAATAAAAAACAACTACCCACTAATTTTCATCGTCAATTATATTTGTATATTTAGTCTTTGGTTTATTTATAATTTGTTATAAATGAAACATAAATAAATAAATTATTTTTACCATAAAAAAGTTATGAACTTTGTTGTCAATAAAAGAAATTTCAAATTATATGTTCTAAAAAAATTCAAATTATCTACCATATTTATCTTCTAAATAGTTAAGATGTTTTTTTTTTATCGAATTGAAAAAATTACATTTTTAGTCTATAGATTTTGATGAATATGTGCATTTGGTTGTTGAGTTTATATAAACTCATTTGAACCGATTTCTTAAAATATATATTTTTAGTTCTTAAGTTTTTTAAAATAAGTTTAAAAAACCCCTCAAATCACTTTATAATGTTTTTTTTAAATAATTATATGACGCTTTAAATTAGAATAACAACTCCCAAAAATCATAACCTGTTTTAAAGTATTTTTTAATTTTAAATATCATATAATTATTTATAAATAAAAAAACCAAACCTAAAATACTTTTAGCACCTTTTAAAACTATTTTTTAAAAAACAATTAGATTAAAAAGAAGAATTCGAGGACCAAATAGGTCTATTATCGTTATAAATCTGAGGACTAAAATGGAAATTTTTTTCGAAATGAATTATTCAAAAACTCATTTTTATTTAAATCGATTTAAAATTCACTTTTAAAACTATTTTATGTCGTATAGCCTCTCATTTACTTATCTTAAACACGTCAACATTTTTCATTAATTTTATCTCCATACTTTCACAAAAGTAAGACTAAATCAACAATTTTATCACATCATAAGAAAATCATTGAAAAAATAAAATAAAAAACGAGTATAATCAATAAAAATTTATTAATTTAAAATAAAGTCTTTATAAATTTTTTTAAAAATATCTATCTATACCCACGTTTCATCAATATTTTCATAAAATAATTTCTAATCAATTTAAACATTTTAATCATAAATGTCAATAACCAAAACTCAAAAAGAAAAAAAAAACCAAATTAAAATTTTGACAAAAAGAATAAAGAAGTATTGAAGGGGAGAAAGAAGAGGAGACCATTTTTTCCTTAAAAGAAAGAAAAAGTAAATAAAGTTGTCAACTTCAGAGAAGTTGAGTAGTATATTGTTTCCATGTATATTATTTCATAGACAAAATAAATACTAACTTATTTATTATTATTGATGTTATAAATAAATAAATAAGAAAAAAATTTGAAAATTTGATATGTAGTTAGTACAATAATGGGAGTGAAAGCTGGCTTTGAATATGAAGTCGTGGAGAGAGACCAACCAAACCATTTTTATTTTTCTCTCACCCACTAAGTATATATATAAGATATGTGTATTTCTTTTTTTCTTTTTAATATTAATAATATTGGTAATTTTTAATAATAAAGCAAAAATGGGTGCTGGACCGGGTGGCGGGGCCGCTTTCACTATTAAAGTCTGTTTTCATTTTTTTTTTCTTTTTCTATTTTGAATGTTTATAAATAAAATTAATATTTATTTTATAATAAGTGGTGGAAGGGAAGGATCCCGAGAGGCTTTTTCTTGAATTTTATTTATTTTTATTAGTATTTTTTCTTTTATATAAGAAATTTCAATCGCTTCGAGGTGATGTTTAAATAGAGAAGGATAAGATTTTGCCTTTAAATACTAAAATAGTTAGTATATATATTACAAATACCGGTTTTTTTTTAATAAATATAATAAACTGATAAAATATTTATATTGTATAGGTCAATTTTGAAAGCGAAAAAAAAGCTTACAAATCATACTGAAAAATACAGAAAAATGTCTGTCATTAATTGAGGTTCATATTTGAAAAATGATCGTATAGATTTAGGTACGTATTATTTGCGACAAGAAAAACTGCAGAAAAGGAGAAAAAGACGACGTAAAGGAAAATAAAAATTGCTAAAGAAAAAGGGAATGACAAACCTATAATATTTTTAAAAAAATAGCCGATTTCATGGGCCATGAGCTTTTTATTTTGTAACCTGAGTCGTGAATATTTGTGTGCTTTGTTACATTTATAAGAATTTGCCTTACAAATATGTCAAAAAGGTATTAAATCTAAAATGAAAAATATGTGTGATGAATCAAGGGAGGGAAGTCTCTCTATTTGAATTTATACCGTTGAGGAATTTATATTTACGTGAGAATTAATAATTTAGTTGTTTTGAGGTTAAATATACAAAGACTGAGTGTTCGATGGAAAATATTTGAGTATATATGAGAGTATATATGAACTAAAATCGGGTTAAAATAAAAGAAAACTATGGAAATGTGGTTAAGTACTAACAATGTGCACTCTAGTTCTTGATAGCTTAATATTGTAGAACTCTATAGAAGCATGTTTAGATTTTAGCAATTATATGTTTGTGACCTTGTAACAAATTTTCTAGAAACATGTGAGTGATGTGTGTATGTGTATATACCTAATCTGTAACCATTTTGTTTTTAGTTTTTCGTTTGTGAAAGTTAAGCATATTTTCTCTCAATTTCATACCATGATTTATAGTTTTTTCAATTAAAATAAGTTGAATTATTTGCTAAATTCAAAACTACTTTTTCTAGTCTTCACAAATTGATTAGGTTTTTGAAAAAAATTGGTAGAAAATAGATAACAAAACAAGAAATTTAAAAATGAAAGTTTATATATTTTGATTTTAAAAAACTAAAAACAAAAAGAATTACATTCCACCAAAAGTCAAATTTTGAAAACTCCAAAAAGTATTTTTGAAAAAACTGTTTTTGTTTTTTAAATTTGACTCAGAATTCAACTATTATATTTAAGAAAGATGTTAATCATTGTAATACATAAAGAAAAAATAAACTTAATTTTCACGTACTAAGAACAAAAAATAAAATGATTACAAAAAAACATGAATTAAATTATTACTAAGTCGATTGTTAGACAAATGTTATGTTTCCTTTTAATTCATTTCTTAAGAAAACCATGTTATAATACTCGAGAATTATCGTCAAGTTTAAATTTCTAAGAGAATATTTGGGAGTGTTTTAACATTTTGAAAACTACTTTCAATCGTATTTAAAAGTACTTTTAAAACATGTGATTAAATCTTCAATAACAACCAATTATTTGATTTTATGCAATTTTATACATGAATTTTCATACCATCAAAATCAATTTTAGAATCTTAAATATATATTCCACGGTAATCTTGAATACGAAAAAAGTGATCTTAGTTTTATCTTTTCAAAATCAGTCTCTAACAAACCTAAATGTATGTTCAGGAGTAAATTTTAAATAAGTTAAATCATTTTTGTCATGTTCAAAATTACTAAAAAAACACACCATTAGCCACTCATAATTAATTTAATATCTAATCTTACACTTTTCAATGTAAATTTTCATATATCATCAAATCCGACCTTCAATAATTAACCACATATTTCAAAGTGATTTCAATCATTTCAAAATCACTCTTAAATATACGGTAAGTTGTTAGAGATTTTGTTGTATTAAATATCAATCTTTCTCTAAAAAAAATTATCCAAAGAAGATTTTGGCTTCCACCTGCCAACCCAATCAAAAACCAATTAACCAAAAGACAACAAAAAACCATCATGAAGAATTACACTTTTCTTTTCCTTAATGCAAAATTATGATATAATAATTGAGCAATTTCAACTTTGGATAAGAACTTGGGCTCTTTCACTAAAGTGTTTCTTTTTTCAGTTTAAAGTGAAATTAAAACTGTTACACATTTGAGACATAATCATTACTTAGCTAAGCATGCCTCTAAAGGAGAACCCAAAGTCAAGCTTTTGTTAGAAACTCTTTGTAAAGCAATTTCCATTAGCTAGAGATTCCTTAGCTTTTCACTTAATAAATTAAATTGGTGTGGAAAAAAATAAAAAATAAAAGATACCAATCAATAACCATTTGATATTCCTTTTTGAATTTTACCTTTCACTTTACCAACATTAAAAATTGAAATTTGTGATATATGCTTATCAATTATAATTTGTTCTATTATTATATATGAATCTAACTTTTATCTTTAATTAATTAAATCTTTTTTCTTGATATCCGTGCTCCTATCATGGTTGAATAATGCTTCTTAAATTAATTATAATGGTTGTAATTTATTTTAGGACCCCTAAATTCAGGATTTATTAAAGCAAAAAACTAGATCAAGGTTTTTTTTTAAGAATAATAATAAAAATAAATAAATTATTATTTACACTTCATAGTAAAAAAAAATATTAAATGGCAAAAATTACAAGTTGTTAACTGAACTTGATTTTGTTATGAGGGCAAATAATTGATTTTGTCATGTTGGTACAGAAATTTCAATAAACTTGATTTTTTGTGATTGTAAATAATTTGTCCACTTTGTTGTTTTTGAAATATTTCTATTTAAAAATGATAAATTATACATACTAAGTTTAGTTAATTGAAAACATAGATACTAAAATTTTAAAAAATAGAATGTTTGACAAACATTTACACATGATTTTTTTTTTTGTCGAGTGTAAATAGTTTGTCAAATTTTTCTATTTTTTAAAAACACCAAAACATAATGTAATTAAAAAAAAATTTAAACTAGAAAAAAAATACAAACTATTTACCATCCATTAAGAAAAACTGATAAAAGACATAATTCATTATACTTAATTTTTTTTACGAATGATAAATATTTTATCAAATTTTCTATGTTTGGCCATTTTTCAAGTAACTAAAGTATAGGAACCAAATGGTGTTTTAGATTTATACATGTGTGTGTGTATATATATAACAAAAATGAAGAATAGAAACATCAATTTATATTAAAGAAGACTTAATTTTGTATAATCCATTAAAGAAAAATATTTTTAAAATTATTGTTATACTTCATAACAAACAATCTTTTATTTATTTTAAATAAACATGTATAAAAAAGCACTATTGTTTTTTTTTTAAAAAAAAAAAAACAAACAAACTATTTACACATTACCCCATAGAATACTAAAATAAAAAAAAATTTACTATATTTGATTTTATCCTAAAATATAAATATTTTATTTATTTTGTTATTTTTCACTATTCTCATCTTAGAAACAAAAAAATGTCATAATAAAAATAGATTCACAAGAGAAGGTATTTGAATATAATTGAGATGCAACATCTCTCCCTATAGAAGGTTGAAATCATTTTTGTTCCCATTTGTTGTACTCTTTCAAAATTAATAAATAAGTAAACATAAATATTTACGAAGATTTTAGGAACTTTTGCAAAAATAACAAAAAAAATTGTGATGATAGAACCCACGTCACCACATTTTTAGATCTACAAAAGTAGCAAATTTAAAAGCAATAACTTTCTGATAGTCTTTTGAAAACCGTTTGATATCATTAATTACTTGTCATAGTTACCATATTTGAAATATGCAAAAAAAAATGGTGTTATGAGTTGTTGTTTTTATTATCTGATGTAATTTTTCGATATTTTTTTAAATTTAAATAATATAATTAAATATCTTGAAAACCACTATTCTACATGTAAAATAAAGAGTTTTTCTTCTTAGCCTTTTGTCTTCTAGCTTAGCAATTGAGTGTAAAATTTTTCAAGCCTACCTATATAAAATATTATAGAATAATTCATAGATAAAAGTAGTTGTAACTTTCCCAATCTTGACTTGATACTGATCTACAATTTTTTATATGCGTTTGTATAATAATACAAGGAAAAATTTAATAATCGTATGAATTTAAACATTAAACTAATAATTATATTAATTTAAACTTTAAATTTTGGATTGTTACAATTTAATCTTCAAACTATATCAAACTCATACCTTGTTTAATGAAAAAATATAAAAAAAATCTTAGTAAAAAGTTCCAATAGAAACAAAGTTTATTTTCAATTTAAATACAAATAGGCGGAACAAAAAAAATATTGTCATTGTCATTCTCTATAAAAATTCTTCACATTTTCCCACACTCTTAACTTCCTCAAAACGTCTAAAAACTTCATTTTTCTTTATATTCGTATACCACTCTCAATCTTGTCACGTGTCCATTTGTTTGTGTTCAAATATTTGAATGATTTTTCTTTTAACTTGTCACGTAACTATATGAATTTTTTTTATCAATATTGCTATATGTTTTTTTCTTTAATAAAAAAAATTAGTTCTTACAAATAAAATTATTTTGTCCAAAATATTAATAATATAATAACTAATGCATTTTCTTATTTAGTGGTGACGTAATAGTCAATTTTCAAATCCTTTTCTCAAGGTAAAGAATTTATGATATGGCATAGAAGTTTGAAATCTTTATCATATTTTTTCTTTCAAATAATAATTAAATAAACAAAAACCTCATACGTCTTGTACATGTCAAATTGCCAGTTGAATTATATTTTTTTAACAAAAAAAAAATGAAAAAAAATTGAACATTTTAAAATATCATATTAGTTTACGCACACCATTCAAATTTACAACAATAAAGATGTTACAATACATATTAAGTACTACACGGTCATTGTTGAGTCATTGATAAGTCTTTTTCACTTGTATACGTCAATTGATGTTCGTTCAAATACTCATATATTGTATATGCACTCAAATGTGTAATTTTCAAATGAATTTAAGTTACA
Source organism: Cucumis hystrix (assembly GCA_025688845.1). Lineage (NCBI taxonomy): Eukaryota > Viridiplantae > Streptophyta > Magnoliopsida > Cucurbitales > Cucurbitaceae > Cucumis > Cucumis hystrix. The sequence continues at coordinate 17,984,120 of CM046887.1, read as the reverse complement.
TGTCATTGAAAATTCAAATTTGGAGTAACGTAAGCATGTTACATTAATAGAATATAATTGAAAATGTTATACACGTAATGTAGTATCAATAATAATAGTTTGATTGAATCATTCTCTATTTTTCACATATTTTACCTTTTATATATATGTAATTTTAAGTAACAAATTTTGATTTGACAAGAAGGTAATGTGAATTCTATATTTAGAGTTTCGCTACATAGAACAAGACTCAAACCATAAAGATCAAAATAGTAATTTGACCTACATAATAAAAATTCAAGACCGGCCCTAGGTAGTACGACCCATCAAATTATTAGTCGAGCGCATAGCTAGTCGTCTATCTTTTCATAAAATGACACGTACAACATACTTTTATCTAAAAACGTATCAACTTTATTTTATAGATCACGTCAGTTACTTTTTTTCTTTCTAGCATTGTTCTCTTTTACCATTAAAGTTAATAACATGTATGGAATCAACTGACATTTATCCAATCTACTTGATGTACTAAGAATAGAAACTACCGACAGGTTTGTGAGTGATTTCTAAAATAGTTAAATCAATTTTATCGTTTTTAAAATCAATGTAAAAAATGTTTTAAATCATTCAAAATCAATCGTAATTAAATAAATATTTTCAGAGTTATTCTAACCCTTAAAAGTTAGTCACAAACAAACACAGAAGTACATAAAATAAATAAATAACGTTCAATTATTAACTTGAAACAAGCTCTCTTCCTCTAGAAATAAACATGGGACAACCTTGAAGATGGACTTTGGACCTTGTGGAACATTTTGATCAACAATTCATGAAAAGAGTTTGTGAAAAGTTGAGTAGATAAGGCATCAATTGTTGCAATGAATAACAGTACTGTAACTACTTAAAACGTAGCGACTCGGTGGTTTCATGAATTAGTAAGGAACCAATAAGTTTATGACTCTGTATAAGCAAGTCAAAATCATTCATAAAAAATATGCTGAAAGCTATCCCGACTACTTTTTACTACTCTTTTACTTCATCTTGATCCTTTACTACTTGAGCATCAAGAGTACCAATGTGCACCATTAGATTCACTTCATTTTGCAAGACATTAAAAAAATTGGATCCATTTTTCGACATCAACAAAAGAAATTGTAAAGATACTCAATTTTGTATCAAATAGGAGATATAGCAACATAGGGGAAAATTTAGATTCAAACTCTCAAATTAATTGTTTGGGCCTTAACTTGTTGGATCTGATTTCGATAAGCCCATTAGAAAAATTGGGCCCTCACAATTCGGGCCCATCAGATTTACCTTCGTCAGACACCAAAAGAGATCAATTCCCTTTCTAGAACGCAAATTCAGAATTCCGATTTTCCAATCAATCAAAAGCTCCATTTTTCCGCAAAACAAGCTTCAGCTTCAAGCTTCTTTGCCGTCTACGTCTCAAGGTTTCGCATGGCCGCCGTAAGCGAACCATCGCCGGTTTCGGAATCGAAGGAGGATGATCTCAATTCTACGTTTCTTGATCTCACCAGCTTTCAGCTCCATGACCTCGACTCTATCGAGTTGCCTTCGAGTTTAACGGAATTGGACCTGACTGCAAATCGACTTACGAATTTGGACCCTCGGATAGGAGAGCTCTCGAACCTGAAGAAGCTCTCTCTTCGTCAGAATCTCATCAATAATGCTGCTGTTGAATCGCTATCTCACTGGAACGTACTGTCAGGTCTCGAGGTATTCAATCGTTCTTCTTCGTTGTGTTCTTGTCTATTTAAAAATTATTTCAAAATCGACGGGGCATTTTTTCGCATTACATTATCAGATAGCTATTTTCGCGTAGTTCTTGCTGTGTGAATGCGTACAGTGAGAGTTTCAAAGCTATATCTATATTCTAATATCGCTCGAGCTGTTCAATCGCTCTTCTTCGTTGAGTTCATGTTTTTGTGAAAATAATTTCAGAATCGACGCAACACTTCTTTGCATTACATTATCACAGAGCTATTTTAGCGCAGTTTTTGCTGTGTGAATGCGTACAATGAGAGTTTCAAAGCTATATCTATATTCTAATGTTGCTCGGTGACTTTTCACACTTAATCACTTAATCTAAAATGTAACTCGATGATCGTTAAAGTGAAACAAAATCTTTCTGCATTTATCTTCGTTGTTTTATAGGAACTTATTCTCAGAGACAATCAAATGACGAAGATACCTGATGCGAGCATATTTAAGAGGCTTTTGGTATTTGATGTTTCTTTCAACGAAATCACTTCGTTAAATGGCTTATCGAAGGTCTCCAATACACTGAAGGAACTTTATGTATCTAAGAATGAAGTTGCTAAAATGGAAGAGCTAGATCACTTCCTTCAGTTGCAGATTCTTGAACTTGGTTCCAATAGACTGCGGGTTTGCTCTCTAAATCTTTTGTTAAAAAAATTTCATATATCAATTAGTCTACCGTATGAATTTTATCTGTGTTTTCTAGAAAGAGCTGTCATTGTTATAATTGTTCGTATGAAGTTTCGTAGGTCATTCATGCGTTAATTCCTATTGTATACTTTATATGCAATTCAAGACGCAATGCACATGGTGAATCAAAAAGGCTTTAAAATAATAGTTGATTATTCTCTCTTGAAGAATTAAACAAATAAAATTTTTGTTTATCTCCACTAGAGTCTTTTTCTTTTCAAAGATCTTTGGATAATAATATTGTGATTGAAGTTTCTACACTGCTTCATAGGTAATGGAGAATATGGAAAATTTAACCAACTTACAAGAGCTATGGTTAGGGCGTAATCGAATTAAGGCAGTAAACCTTTGTGGACTGAAATGTCTCAAGAAAATTAGTCTGCAAAGCAACCGTTTGACTTCAATGACAGGATTTGAGGTATGATAGCTGAATATGATAGATATTTCTTATTTCAGTTTGCAAGATAAACATCCTGGTGCATTCAATCACTGTTGTTCACTCTCAACAACTTTTCTGCTCTTCTCCTAACTCATCAGGACTGTGTTGCTTTGGAAGAACTGTATCTAAGCCATAATGGAATTTCAAAAATTGAAGGTGTTTCAACCTTAGTCAATCTTCGGATATTGGATGTCTCATCAAATAAGCTAACGAGTGTGAGTGACATTCAAAATCTGACATGGTATGACAAATTCCCTTGCTCCATGATCCATCTCATTCATCATGCCTATCTTTTCTAGTTGATAATCTGGTCCTCTCATTGGATCAATGTTGGCAGTTTAGAGGATTTATGGCTTAACGACAACCAAATTGAATCACTTGAAACGATCGCTGAGGATGTTGCTGGTTCGAGAGAGAAACTGACAACCCTATACCTTGAGAACAATCCATGTGTAAGTTTTCACACTCACATCACTCAAAACCTTTCTGCCAACTTGGTAATCCGATATGACTGCTAGCTTCTGAGCTCTGGATGATTCACTTGTGTGATGACGTATAGGCTTGAATTCTTAACAATTTATTTTTAGTTTTCTGTTTTTAAAGAATAAAACTAATTACCTTAGAACTCAAGGACATATAGGGCTGTAGGATAAAATTATTTGTTTAGTTTTCTTCTTTTCAAACTCTTCTGAAATTTTAGTAACCTTTTAAAGAAATTGTCAGGAACAAGACCCCTCTATTTTATTTTATTTAAATGAAGGGCCCATTTGGTATGAATTTGATTTATTGCTTTTGAAAATTGAGTTTATTAACACTACTTCAGTTTATTAGTTTCTACATTTTGTTGTCTACATGCTATGAGTTCTATTAGCTAGCTTTTGTTTTCGGAAATTGGCAAAGAATTCAATTGTTTACACAGGAAATTTTTAAAAAAGATGGTGCCTAAATCATTATCAAATGAGGACACCTTTTTTGTTTTCAAATTTAGCTTGATTTTTTTGAAGCATTGGTTGAAAGTAATAATGATCTTTCTAATTGGCATTTCGTCTAAGTTGTCAAACATATTCAACTTCCTTTCATTGATATCTAAACAAAATTTGATGGTCTGTTTGCAGGCGAAGACTTCAAATTATTGTGCCAGACTAAAAGAGATCTTTCCAAACATACAGCAAATTGATTCAGAGATCTTTACGAAGTTATGAGAGCAATATGCAGGTTCTTGTGGACAGTCATAATATACAAGTAACATGCCTCCACTATCCATTCTTTCGCTGTTTTAGTTAATCTTAATTTTACAATTAATATTTTAAAACTTGCTTTTTATCAATCTTTTAATTTAATTTGCTAAAACAGATCTGACAGTATGTTCATAAAACGCACTATACATACTTAAAAGATTCAGTATTATTGGTTAAAACATCATGGGAAGAGTGGAAACCAATTATATTTATTATTTTGTAAAAATGAGTTGATTTCTATTTTACCTTTTGATTATATATTGTTCTCCTAATGTTTGAGAACAGAAATGGATACAAAATCTCTCTCACATATAAAACCAATCAAAAGATTGGGTAAGTCTGTCTAAAAACAAATTGAATAAATCTTGAAATTGTGTAATATTAAATGAAAAAAAATGAAACTTCCTTTATTCGAATACTAAAACCCAACTTCGATAATGATTACTAAACAGATTTAAATCACAATCAAATTAATTGAGTATCTAAATTGTTAATTGTTTTTATTCTTATGGGTAGGTTCAGCAGGTAAATTATGGATAAACTCGATGATGTTAGGAGAGAGGGAGATAACAAAGATTAAGGAGACTTTATCGGCTTGTTGACTTCTGCCCCGCTCCGTATTTAAAGGTTCTGTGTTGAATAATTAAAATACTATTTAACCAAAATTTGCATATTATTTGAGTTAAAAAACTTGTTTGTGAAGTTTGAAATTGGAGAGTCAATAGAAGTTTTGATGTCCTAATTAATTTTGGTCAGTTTCAATTGTTCAATGTCTTATTCTATGCATTGTAAATTTTTGTCTTGAGTGGGCAGCTGAAAGTGACATATTTGCCCCTCCGTACCCAAAGGAAAACAGGAGCAGCAGCAGTAAAACCAAGGGCAGAACCGAACAAGTGTTCTACGAATGCTGTCGAATGTGACAATGCAAACCTACCTTGGTCTTGCTCTTGCTCAGGTGAATGCTTATTCACTTAACTGTTTTCTTTTACTAACGTACAAATGTTCTTTCATTATTCATTGAGATTATGATCAGTTTTAATAATAATAATAGTTATAATAATCTTATATTAATACTTTAAACTATGTTCATGAATTTTCTCAAAGTAAATAACATTAAGGGAAAATGATTGATTTTAAAATCCCCCCTAACATTATGTTTCATTTTTCTGAAAATTTATTAAAATACACGACATTTTCTTTTTTTGGAAAAGTTATTAAAATAACACTTTAGCATTTGTGTGACTAATTTATTTATCTTAGTTGTGTCTGTCTGAGTAATTTTTTAAATTAAACGAATAGCTATGTATTGGGTTAGTGTTTTTTTTTTTTTAAATTTAAGATAACAAATTTGATAAAATATTTATAAATTCTACGAGTAATAAACATTAATAGATATTGATACGCTTTTTAACATAAAGTTTATTAGTTTTTATTATTGACTGAATTTCTAAATATTTAATTTAATTTTTTATTTTAAAAAATGTCCATATTTTTAAAGTAAAAACTTCAGAACTTTTTTTAATTTTTTAAATGGTTGAAGTCAATTTATCACTTTTCAAATGGCATGAAAAAGCTTTTTTATTCACTCAAGAGTATATGATATCTAAACTTGAAAAAAATATGTTAATTTTGAATAATTAAAAAATGTGATTATTTTTAGCCATTTCTAAAACATTTAAAATCTTCTGACTATTTTGATGATAAAATTTATATTCAAGGTTGTAAATCTAAACAAAAAAGATACTTCATATCTGTAGGGTATAACGCTGCTTTGTTTTCTATAACCGTTAAACTTCTCAAAGCTCCATCGAATTAGATAAAAAAAATGAAAGTTGGAAGTTCAAAATTTATGGGTAGAATTCATTTCTTCAAAGATTATATGCATATTTATTCTCCCTCAAAAAGATGCCAAAATAATAATAATAAATTTGAGGGCTCTTCATGATGCACAATTAAATACTATTGATAAGTGGTGGCCTCTTAAATCTACCATTTACCTAGCGAAGAAGAATTGAAGATAATAAGTATTTTAAAAATAAGGACTCATTCAGATATGTTAATTAATGAACTTTTTTTTTCGCTTTTAAAAAAGATGCTTGTACTTTAAAGTTCTGAATGAAAATTGGAAATGAAAGAAAAAAAAAAAAAAAGCTTTGAACAAAAATACATTTTCTTTAGAAAAAAGAATGACAAAATGATTAGTTAAACATAAGCAAAATTTTTAAGATCAGAACCAAAAACAAAAATTGAAATAGTTACCCAACAAAATCTTTGAAATAAACATACTTAGTAATTAAAAATGGTCTAGTATAACAATTTCAGATTTCTGTTTTTCAAATTCTGATTTTAAATTTTTGCTAATTAAAAACGAGAACGAAGTAGAACGAAGTTTTAAATTGTAAAATTTTCTTGTTTACAATAACTAATTCACTTTTGTTTTCCAACTAAAAAACCTGTTTTTAAAATAAAGAAAAAGGCAAAGAAAAAGAAAATGTATATTTTGTTCATTAAAAACAGAAAACGAAATTAGTTGTAACACATATGGTTTTTGTTTTCAATAAACAAATTTTTAAAACAAAACAAAAACTGAAATAGATACCGTACAAAATTTATAAAACATTTTAAGATACTATATAGAGTAGTTTTAGTTATCAAATAACATTCATTTTGTTCACAATTAAATACTATTAACTTATTTACTAATCAATTTTTATACAAACAAAAATGTTAAATAAAATAAAACCTGAATGAGTTATGAAAATTTTGATTGATGTTATAGTATCAATCTTTTTTTTTTTTTTTTGCTATATTAAAAAATGTCTCAAAATTATATAATTCGAAACAATTAAGAAGAAACAAATGTCTTAGAAAATTTAAAACTAAAATTGTGATCAAATGAGTTATTGTAATGTGATTAATAAAAAAGAGAAGAAAAGGTTCAATGAAAAACATGATAGTTGAGTGAAGACAATAAAAGTCAGGTGAAAGAAAACAGCTTAAAATCAGATTTCGGTAAAACTTCAGTAAAAAACAAATCAAAATCGAGTTTCCGCCAATGAGACCTAAAAGTTTCTTTGTTTTTTAGAATTCACTCACATTTCCAAGAAAAAGAAACATAGTGTTTTAAGATTTTGGTACAATAAAAACCAAGGAACAGTCGTTAAATATCAGTCAAACAATTTATAGTTTAGAAATTATAAAACATAACAAAATGCAGCAATTATATATATATATATTATAACCATAACATTCAACGTAAATTCTTTTTTGTAAAGGTATAGGCAAATGGGAAAACCTGGCTGGGTCTTCGCCGTTGATCTCCTGGTTTATTAATTTTATAACTTTGTGATGGGTGGGTGGGTTGTAACAAATCATCGATCGTTTCTTTGCTTCGTTACTTTGCTAAAAACAAAAGGTTTTGGTCAATAAAGAGCAATACAAAGAGAATAAAGATCACCCGTTGATCCAATTCGTCATTGAAGAATAAAAAACTGATCGACAGTGAAGATAACGAGCTGTCCCCTAAAGAAAAAGTTGGTTCATTAAAATGCACAAAGGATAAACAGTAGTTGATCAGCAACCATAAAACAGATATTCATATCTAAATCCTAGGTGGAATCGTTGAAAAGAAAAAGATTTATAGCATCAAGATTTAAGTAATAGTGTGCTTAAATAAGAAATTTAAAGGATGACCAAATTTGCGAGCGGAATTGATTGAAACGAATCATCAATTTGCATGAAATTTTCAATGAAATATAGGGAAAATGAGGCAAATTGAAACTTTTGTATGTAATTAACAGTAGTAAATGACGTGGAGAGGTTTTCTTTAGTTGCAATTTTAAACCTCGAAAAGAAGATGCATACACTAATTCATCCTTCTGGAAATACAAAACGCATGCAAATACATGGGACTGTAAGAGGGAGTATCGCAATCCCAAAAATGAAAATCACACAGAAATTTCAATTAAAGAAAACAAAATTCAAAAAAAAAACAATATACATTTTCCCTTTCATAAGTGTTTCAAAAACTATTTAAAATTAGAATTCTCTAAAAATTGTTGGATAAAAATTGAGACTGGTGTAGTGATGACTTGGAACAGTATATCAGTAGTTGGGTCCTATTTTTTATTCTACGTCACTACCGACTTCCTATGATAGGGTAAGACCAATGTAATATTGCAATTTTCTAAAGGAGTTTATTTATTTATCTTTTTTTTGAAAAAAATTATGGGCAAAGGAACAAACGGAAACGGAAATGAGAAAAAAACAACGATGCTAAACAGAGAAGAAATAACTTAACTTAATCGAGTTGGACCAAATCAAGAAAATGTAGTGCTGATTCATCAGTTTAGTAAGAATACCAACAGAATATGTTAAAGAAGGAATATCAAGTAAAAGTGTCACCTGAAGGCATCTAAAATATATGTGGAAAATTTGGCACCATTTTCTTCGAAAAAGTATCCTCCTGATCGGGATGCCAAGTTTTCCACCTGTCGCAAAGAGAAATTAAAAATCCAAATGAATGAGAGATCTTCGAGAAAAATCTGGAATAAAATAGCAATATATTAAAAGCGCAAACAAACGAATACTGTATGTTACTCACAGTTTAGAAGCAGTTTGGGTTGCCACTTGAAAATTAAAGAAATAAATCGTAATATAAAACTGATTGGATTTGTACCTCCTAATGCCCTCTTTCAAATCCAATGCGAGTTCTACCTGAGCCACCATCGTAGCCATCTCGCGTCGATGAGCCACCACTGGCTCTCATTGTTCCACCACTGCCAACTTTATCCATAGCTTTCTTACCTTTCTTCACTTCAGTCAAGAACTGATCGAGTCCAAATGGATCGGCTTCTTCAACTTCTCTTTCAAACTCAACTGGTCTGTCTCTAGGTCCAGACCTTTCTGATGTGCCTGAGAATGACTTGTCTGGTTTGAAGCGATCTGTTTTCGTAATCTTGTCTAACTGTTCATCAGCACCTCCGTACATGTCGGAATCCGCATCTTTTTTAGGTCGGTAAAGGGTTGAGAGAGTGGGTTGAGCAGTAAATAAACCCTTGTCGTATATATTGTACTGGTCGTCGTTGGCAAATCCCGAGTCCATTCCTTTATCTTGGTTAAATAGCCTTTGATCATACATAACTTCTCCTTCTCTACCTGCTCCAGTAGAAGCCATACCAAGTGCAACTTTCTCACTAATATCGCGATCTCTATCTCTTGTAATCTTGCTCTTCTTCCCCATTGCTGCATCTTTTGCCTCCAACCTTCTTTCCCTTTCCCTCTCTCGACGTCGTTCCTCACGAATCTTCTCACGCTGCAACCGCTCTTCCCTTTCTTCCCTTGATTCCTTTGGTAAATCCTTTTCTTTTTCTCTAACACGCTCGAACTCCCCGCTTATTTCAGAAGTATCTCTATCAACAGTGCTCCTCTCAGATGAATAATGAACTGCAGAAGGAGGCGCAGCACCAGTTCTCTCAGACCGAGCCTTTTGAGCTAAGGCTCGAAGCTCCAACTCCTTCTTCTCCTTTTGCTTCATAAGCATTTCTTTCTGAACCTTAGATCTCATTGCAACTGCTTCTCTAGCTTTCTGTTCTGCAACATACAAAGCTTCTGATAGCTTTGCAAAATTATCGTTGATTTGCACTTCTTGAAGGCCTCTTCCATCAGCTGCAAGGCGCTTGTCAAGTGGAATTGTGTAACCTTTTGGATTCTTCCAATTTGAAATACAAGGCGGTATCTTCCAATCCTGTTGATCCTTCACGGTGACAGGACGAGGAGGGGAATGCATGACTGGCACAGGAGGAGACCCAGAAGCTTTAGGAACACGCTTATGCTTGAACTTTGGAGGCTCAAGTGGATCGACAGGCATTTCCACCATCCTAATGATTCTCTCCTTGGCGCCTGAATTAAAAGCTGCTAATTGCTGAGATGGTTTATACTTGATAAATTTTGAATCTGAAGATTGTTTGGCTACATTTTTAGGCTGAGCTGCACTCAATCTTACATTCACTATCTTTTCAAGTGCAGACTTTGTTTCTTCGGTTGTTTCTTCAATCTCTTTCTGCAGATCTTCACCTTCATCACTCTCTTCATCATTTTTTAAGATCTTTGGAATGAGGTCTTTGTGTTGTGAATAAACGATCTTTTTAGAATTTTCATTCTGTTTGACAATAGCATCATATGCAACATTTCCATGAGCATCCACCGTAACAGGAAGGATCTTCGATCCAGGCTTTGATGACTTGTCTCTACCCATGTCAAGTGGGTATTGAGCAATGTGAATCTCTGGGAAAGCACCACCATCTCCAAAATCCTCTACTCTCCGTGGAACAAAGCCACTACGCTTCAAGTAAGGCGGCACAGGATTGGCCTTAACAACAGAAGTTTGCTCTGCTTCGGATGAACTAAACCGCTGCTTGAACCATGGATCATTTGAGTGATCATAGTGTGTCACAGTTGTTGACTTTACAGCAGGAAGAAGGTCTTTCAGAGTTGCCATAATTGTTGGCTACCTAATAGTACCCTGCAAAACCTATGAAAGATCAACACACATCTTTACCTAAAATATAATACAGACTACAATTATTTATCGCAGAAATATGGAGGAAAACAATCTCTCTTACAAATAAGGGGATTTAAATTAAAGAAAAACCAACAAACTCTGACCAAAGTATAACATAAAGAAGCTGAAATGTTTCCAGAACAAAAAGTTTCAATTTATAGAGGAAAGGGGGAAAATGTTGTTTCTAGTTGCCCGCAAAACAGGTGAAACCACGTTGGGAGCTTAATCTATTTCAAGAAATACTACCTTAACCGCAAACTTTTTTGGCATTTCCAATGTAATTTAGTTATTTAATATTTGCATAGAATGTTCCAATCAACTGCTTCCAATGTCGGGCATGTATAAATACCTTTAAATTAAAAGTGTTTTGGTACTGAGTAGAAGAACCCTGGGGGTGAGTCTGCTAAGAACAATCCAATGGTCATTTCAAATAACCATTCGCATCCAGCGCGATGCTGATATTATAAACAAAAACCACAAAAGAAGAGCAAAGTTATCAACTAGAACTACCAAATTGATTCACTTTCAAAGAAATCCAAAACTTGGAATAAGTGTGACAATGGGAGTTGTGACTACAAACTTGAAAGTCACCTAACTAGTCCAAATTTTGGATCCGTATAATACTACCAATTTCTGAGAATTGTTTATCCAATAATATTTAGTTACAGGCTACAGTAGCAAGCAAATTAACTAGTACATTAAATTTAAAATCAAGATAATCAAGTACAGTGTCTAATAAACACCAGAAACCCTTAGCAGAACTTTCAGTGTTCAGCTTAAGTGCTTAACAATTCCAAATTTGAGACATTAATCTTTAAAAATTCTAAATAGAAGAAATGATTTAAAGCATAAGTAATTACAATTCTCGCCAATAGATACAAGAATAACACCATCAATATTCAACTCAAAGAATTCGAAATTATACAGAAATCATATTTTACCAAGTCTGGAGTACGATACGAACAGATCATCTGAGTGCTAAAATGTGAAGCAACAGAGACGAAATAACATGTAACATATACAATTGAAATCATCACCGTTGGAGGGAAGAAACATGCAATGACTACTCTACAAAATAACTACTCAAGAGAGATCATTCTCGATTAACTCAAAAATAACAATACGTTTTCAGAATGCTAAAATAAGCTTTCCGTTCCAGACGAACGTGAAGCAAGAGCAAAGAAGCAGCTAATAGCATAAAAAATCGATTCTCACCAACGGAGACAAGAATAACACCATCAATATTCAACTCAATGACTTCGTATTTACAGAGAAATCACTCTTTACCATATCTGAAGAACGAACGGATCATCTGAGTGCTAAAGTATGAAGCAAGAGAGAAGAAATAACTTGTAGCATTTAAATTGAGATCCTCCGTTGGAGAAAAGAAAAACACGACGAATATCCTACAAAATGACTATTCTAGCGAGATCATTCTCGATGAACTCTAAAATAACTAAAATAACAATACATCTTCAGAATACTAAAGTATGCTCTCCGTTCTAGACGAACATGAAGCAAGAACAATTAAGCAGCAAATAGCATAGTAAATTACGATTCTCACCAACGGAGACAAGAATAAAATCATCGATATTCAACTTAATGACTCCATATTTATAGAGAAATCATTCTTTTACCAAATCTGAAGTACGAATAGAATATCCGAGTGCTAAAGTATGAAGGATGAGAGAAGAAAAACGCAATTAATATGCTACAAAATGACTATTCATAGAGAAATCATTTTCGATGAACTCTAAAACAACAATACGTCTTCAGAATACTAAAATAAGCTCTCCGTTCCAGACGAACATGAAGCAAGATCAAACAAGCAGCTAATAGCATAATAAATAACGATTCTCACCAACGGAGACAATAATAACAGTATCAAGTTACAGATTCTAGGTTAAAATGCATCAACTGCAAAGAAAATGAAACTTAAAAAAGAAAACGAACCTCTAAGATACTATGATAGGAGTGGAAACCGAATTAGTTGCTGCAACTATGAAATAAACGCCGAAACACGTAATAGTCGACGATCTCCGTCAAGAAGAACGGTGAGTTTCTGGCTTCCGGCTATTGGCCTCGATTGAGAAGAAAGAAAGCGAGTTGAGGTTGCTGAGAGTCGAAAAGAAAGGAGAATAAGGAGTGATTTTGATTCGATGATCGTCAGTGAGAAGTTGGGCTCGCTGAGACGAAAAAATCACTTGGTCAGTGTGGCAGGCGCTATATATAGATATAGCAACTTTTACGCGAGCCCTAGAGCCGTAAATTCTCATTATTACCCTTTCCTTTATTTGATTTATCACTTTTAATCTGCTTATAATTTAACGAGCAACCATGATATTAAATTTTTATCCCCATGTCATTCATATATATATATATTTTTTATGGTTTTATTAGGTGAATTGATATTTTCACTATATCTAAAAAAATTTCACTAAACACTAAAAGTAACCATCAAAATGACAGTAATATAAACAATGAACGTGTTTGAATATTTTAAAAATAATCAAATGCTTGTTTACTATTTTTTAATCATTTCTCACAAATATCTATTAAAATTGAGATTTTATCGATATTTTCATCAAATTTTTGTAAGCTTCAAACCTCATATTTCCATCAACATCATTATTTTAAACTTCGTGGACAAACTTTACATATTAAATATAGTTTTTATGTGATTTTTAAATTTAAGAAAGTAAATAGTTACAAATATAGTAATTAGATTCCAAATAATTAAGGATATAGCAACATTTTAAATTTTTTTGCAGATATAGTCAAATCTGTCAAAATCTATCAATGATAGAAGATCGTGTTGTAAATATTGGACTATCACTGATAAAGTATCTGTGATTGAAGTCTATCAAGGATAGATTTTGCTATATTTATAATTTTCTTTTTAAATATTGCTATTTAATTAATAATTATTTCAAAAATGGCTATCTTAATTCGTATATTTGGTCCGAAATTCCAATGGGCTGGCCCAACATAACAATATTCTCTTTCCATTGTGCAAGCCCAAAAAAGTATAATCCCAACTTGTATGGCTCTTTTATATCCATGGAAATGGACTGCCAAAGCCGATCACATGCAATAGGGGCTTCAACCCTCTTTATCCTTTATCGTTTCTTCAAACTTTACGTGGGAAGAAAGGAATTTAAACAAACAAATAACTCAGTAGTCAATGTATATACATAAATTAGTTGAGTTAGTTTAACATAAACCCCCACATACATATATGTGAACGTATTTAACAATAGGTCAGTTTCATTAATATAGAAGAATATTGTTGATTAAAATAGTCAAGTTATTCGGTTATACGTACCAAAGTAGACATAACCAACATCTCTTCTTAAACTATGGTGGACTAGTCGGTCTTTTGGGTGCATATGATACATATATCAATAATGACAAATCAATTATCCTTAAACAACCACTCAATGTCAAATTACTATAAAAGATAGATCAATAAATACTCTAAACTAATTATAATTTCAAAACTATATTTAAAACACTTTTTGGTAGTCGTGTTTTTATGTTTTATTCTTCTTTTGGTATATGATGATCGATTTGGTTGTTAGAGATAAATGACAAGAGTTGGTTCCTCAAAATCATCTCGAGGTTAAATACCCAAATGTGGTCGTGTCAGAGTTGATCGTCAAAACTCAACGTTACCTACATTTAAAGTAATTGGTAGGTCAAACATTAAGTTAGTAATATTTAACAACTCAACTCAACTCACGTTGGTGAGCCAAACACCCTCTAATTAAGATACAACATACACAGAAAAAAATCATATTCTAATCTATCTCTCGCCAACACGTACATAGTTTAGTAACAACTAATGTTATTCATTATTTTCATACGGTCAAAAGTTTCTCATACTCCACATTCGTTACAATTGAAAAAAATTCACTCTCCATCTATGTTGTGTTCACTATTTGTTTTTCCCCTAAAAAATTCCCAATTTCTTTATAACGTTAGAATTTTGATTTATTTTCCAAATAAAAATGTGGCGTATTATTACAAAAAAAAAAAGAAAAAAAAGAAATCAAACACGTGCGCCAAGATAGTCACACGTGCAACACCATCTAAAACCAAAAATTCCCTTTGAATCCCAACATATGAGGACGCCGCAAATCCAGGGGTCCCTACGCTGCTTCTGACTGTAACCACACCACGCCACCAACCAATCCTATACCGACACCTCTCAAACTCACAGTCAAACTTTTGACTTTCTAGCCCTCATCGGCCAACCTCACCACCCCAAAATCAGTCTATTTCTCTTATCGTCACCCAGATGTGACCCTAGATATCTGACGGCAAAACCATGGACAAGGGTCCATTTTGGTTTGTCACGGGTTAACGGAACCCGAGCTGTGTCGGCACATTCCTACTGGTCCGTCTGGTGGAAGCCAACGAGGCAGGTGTCACCTTCATGAGTCGGCATATTATATATATATATATATATATATATATATAGCATGTCATGGCTAATCTAGTTGGTGACAGTAATTAACAATTGAACGATTGCAACTTATCTTAACATATTATTTTTCTTTTCCTCTATTTTTATTCCTTAATAACTTTATGAGGTCTGTGGCCAGAAATTAATGAAGAAAAAAAATGTGAGCAATTCGGGGATACTTTATACTTTATTTGATACTTTATAAGATAGATTGTGATATCCTTTTAACTGTATATCAAATTTGATGTATATTATTTGTCGAATTGATTGATAATAATTGTTTTTGTTTTGTCTATAGCTTGTCCAAAAGTAACGTTGTTTGGTCATGTTTCATTTTATATGTGATTTAAAAACGTTGGAGAAGAATTTGTTTCATTGTGATAAATCTAATTCTTTATTTAATTTATAATTTAGTCCTTTATAGTTTATTCATATTTAATCATTAAGATTTTTTTTTCAATTGAGATAACATTTTTAAAAAATTCAAAATGTAAAAGTATAAAGAATTATAGTTAACCAAAGTCTAGAAGGGACTTGCAATGTGAGTTGGGTTCAAGCTAAGGTTGATCATAGGAAAACCAAGTGGAGGCTAAATCTCAAAGCTGTTACACAATTTTAGAAGTGAGCTACGAAAACTAGATGTACAAATAAGACCCTAAAAGAGAGGTTTTAGGTTAACCATGGGAACTAGAAATAAAGGACAAATTTTGAGAGAAAACAAAAAGTAAGTTCATTCTCGTTCAAAACTTTTCTATGCTTGCTATGTATAGTTTTCATTATCTACTAACTGAGAAGTAACGGAGCTTGTGTAGTGATCATCACATCGACCAGTAGAGTTAATTCTTTCTATTTTGCAAGTTGATTTTTCTCGAAAGTAGATATTTATCGTGGTTATAATAAAAAACTAACTCATATTTTACTTTTACTTAAGTACATATTTTGTTGGATCTAACACAGTGTTTACATCATAGGAAAAGCCAAAAAGTGATGATGAAAGCTTTTACTTTTAATTGTCCAACAAACTTTTGAATAAGATGTAATGCACGAAAGGGTTTAGCACTTTATTATATTTTGATTGGATGATCAATTTATACATGTTTTCCCCTTTATCTATATAGATAGATCGATAAAGTATTATGTCAAAAAATTACCGACATATATATGAGAGCCATTTGATTAGTTTAATTACTTAGATATATATTGTGGCATATATTATCATACTATTTCTATTTTCACTTTAATAAAGTCATATTTCATTTCTTTGAAATTTATTATGCAACGTTTTGAATAATCAAACACAAGGTATCGTTATTTGTAAATATAAAACTAACGTATTATCAGAATAAATCATGTAAATATTGGTATTATTTTTATAGTCTACGCTTTAATTTTACTTGTTGATTTAATTTCTATCATAACACCACTTTTTTACTGTGAATATTGTCAAAGTGCAAACAAAATTCCACATATATTATTGTTTGAGTGCATGTAGTAGAACATAACAACAACCATAAATAAATAAGGTCTAACAAATAGGATATTGAATTGGAATTCTTAAAAAGGAATGGGAAATCAATGACATTTCTTACTAACTTTATGATCTCTCCATTTATTCTCCTCGTAGTGATCAATCCCAAGAAATAATAAATAACATGAAGAAAAAAATTTCTCCCGTCGACAGCCGCAAACCTTGAAAATAAGAACATAAAGACTTTACCATTAAATTAGAAATAAAGTAATTAAACGAACCATTTTTAAATATAACAAATTGAACTAAATAATATTTACAAAATATTTCACAATAGATTACTACATGTATTTAGTATAAGTTGTATCTATCAATAGTATTGTTTTGATATGTAATAGAATAGCTACATATAATAGTCTATCACAAATATAATATGATATTTTGTTACATTTATGAATATTTTATAAAGGTTTATCATTTAAAATAATTTTTGTAATTAAGAAAGAAGGTTAGAAAAAAGTAGATTTGTTGATTAGAATGATGCGTCTTTTTAATTTTAGATTAAATACGGGCTATATATATCCTAAAATTTAATTTTCGTTTTAATTCGGTTTCTACGTATTAAAATTATGTTTTTTTACCATTAAATTTTAGATTTACTGTTAATAGTGTGTTAAGTTTAATTTCTAAAAAAAATTTCAAAAATAGCAAATTTTACAAAATATTTACAACTTATAGCAAATTCTATGACTGATGGTCATGGATATGCTATCATCAATAGTGATAGAAGACTATTCGTAATAGAATTTAAAGATTTGCTAAATATTTTAATTTATTTTACTTTTTTTAAAAATGTCCATAATTTCTATCCATTTTAAAAAACATTCCACTTGAATAAAATTGAAAGTGAAATTAAATATCACTTTCTAAATAATCTGTTAATAAAAATCAACATTAAAAGAGTATCAAATTATCAAAATAAATTCTCAACCTTACAACTTTGAGAGAAAAAAATCAGTAACAAAGACTCGAGATAGTCGAGATATTATTTATCACAAAACTGTCATTTTCTCTTGACATTGATTGTTTTTAAAAAGATTAAAGCAGAAAAGTTCAATACATAAAATAGGAAATATAACTAAAAGGACAGAAAAATAAAGACAATTTAAGACAATTTATGTACAAATAAATTTATGGATTTGAATAAAATCAAGGGGAGAAAAAAGTTTTTTTCTTCTAAAAACTATATATAAAAAAAGAGATTTAAAATGCATTTTAAAGCAATTTTTGAGAGATATGGAGCGAAAAATAAAATCAAACAACTTCTTTTGTTATTTTTAACTTCAAAGTTCTACAATTTCATTTTAGATACAACCTTAAAATAAAATTATACAATTAACTTAAATGACTTATGTTTTAAGCTTCTGACATTAAAGGCCAAGAAAGAAAAGTTGTGATCTTAGGAGGGGATATGATATTGTCGTATTTTCATTTTTTTAAAAAAATTAACTTATTTTTTAAACCATACATTTAAAATTGTATTTCAAACGCTGGTTTGAGGAAAAAAAAAACGTTCTTAATTTGTAATGAAAAAAAAAGATATGGAGGAGGAGGAGGAGGAAGAGAAATGGCAAATAAGACAAAGTTTCGCTGTGATGGATTTGGACCACAGTACGAAGTGCTCTTTCTCACACAAGTATTCATTATTAATTCATAGTACAAAATCCAACCATAGATAGAGTGTTTGTTAATTGTAACTTTCGTGGGAATGAGAGGATTTCACGCTTAGAAACTGCTTAAGTAAGTTGAAAATAAGAGTTAGTTTATAAGTCAATGTTATTAATTTATATCTAACAATATAAGTGTTTTGTTTGAAAGGGTTGTATTTCTCCAAATGATGTTGGTGACTTTACCTTTGTTTCGAATTGGGATTATCAACTCTTGTGATATGATCGTGTTGTTTATGTGCGTTGTGCTACAACTTTGTTATACATCGTGCTAAATCATTATGTTTGAGATGAGGTGCACTTTGATATTTTCACACATTTATTTTCTAGAAAATTATACTTTTAGCATTTGAGATTTAGATTAAAATTAAGATTACATTTGAGTTTTTTGAATTCTTTCGATATTTTTTTCGACCAAAAACTGGGATGGTAGTAATTTCTTTTGTATTTATTTTTCTTTCTTTCTTATTCTTTATTTTCTCCTTCCCTCTTTTAATAAAATGACAAAAATACACTGATTTAATATGTTCTAGAAATAATAAAATTTGTAAACAATATAACATTATAACTACACATTTAAACTATATGTGAACATATCAATTATAACTTTGAGCCCTAACCAGTTTAATTGTATCCGTTTCCATTTTCAAAAAAAGAAAAATGAAACAAACAAGCAAAAAGAATTAAGTTATGAAAACATTTGTGGTTTCGATAGTATCCTTGGAGTGTCGTTCGCTCTAATAAGGTTTCTCCTTGTTTAACTCTATCATTCTTCTCCCTTTACCCCTTCAATTTCATCTTTTTCAATTCTATTCTTTATTATATTTTATTAGTATATAAAAATGATTTTGTGTCTATCAGTACAACGTGATTTGTTTATAGAAAAAATATGATTGGTTATACACAAACTTAAAAGTTTAGAAATGATATATCTAAACACATCGTTTAACATAATACATACAATTTTTTCTCTCAACACTAAAGACGATATTGCTTCATTAATATTTATCTTCAGATCAGTCACAATATCACAGTCACATCACATTGAAAAAAACATTTGATCAAACAAAAAAAACAAATTAAATTTATGAAACATTTGTCTTTTTTTTATTGTATTTATGTACCACTAAATTAGTTCTCTTTCTCGAACATTTTAATCTATTAAGTTATGAGAATAGAAGCACTTTTCTAACATCATAAACACATGACGTTAACCTATCTTTCAATCAATATAAAAATTGAACTAAGAACAATAATTCAATACAACCAATTTTGCTTTTAAAAAAAATGCAACCCATATTTCACCTATGTTATACAACATTTATTTAACATAGTTATAAATATTTTTTTAAAAAACTTTATGTTAAATATGCACAATAAATAAAACATAATAATTTATTTTTTCTTCATCTCATTCCACCCTCACCTTTTTCTCTAACTTTATAATTACGCGTCTCTCTCAACTCATCGTTTATTTCTCTTGTCCATTTCAGATTCTTATATTTTACAATACTCTTTCACTTATTATTAATAAAGTTTGAATATAAAAGGAGGGCTGAAATTAGTTAAAGAAATTTATGAATTTATACCAAAATATTACTAAAAATGAAATGCCCAAAGTTGCTGGACTCTAAAACTTGTAGAGAAAAACGAAAGCCAAAAATATAAATTTTGAAACTTATATAAATCAAATCAAGAAAAAAAAAATCATCTTAAAGTGGAGAGCCTAAATTCAAATTTCATGATTAAATATTGTGGTGTAACAATTTAAAACTTAAATGTATATATAAAAGGATAAATTTAAAATAATCATTATAAATCTAATTAAATTCCACAAGTAATTAATTGGAAATGTGAAATACAATATGTGTAAAAAAGAAATTGTAATTGAGCTTAATTAATGCAATAATTCATTTTCTATTTTCCCATTTAATTAATGTATTGTAGTTATTTGTGACAAAAAAAAAAGTGATATCATGTTACAACCCAAGGGTGGGGAATGTTTGAAAAGTATTGTTTATTGTTTCTAGAATGAATGTTTGGAGGAATGGCGTTGTTGGTAGCATAGTAGTGCCAATAATTGATTAATTACAAATATTTTAAAAATCATGTTTAGTTTAACGATAACTAACATAAAATTAAGACACTTATAAATATTTTTATTAGATATAAACTTAATTTTTATAATAACCTTCTTTTTAATTGAAAGATATTGTAATTTACAAAATTAAATATTTAACATTTTTAGAAATAAGGAGAATCGTCAAAAATAACAAATTTGACAAAATATCTACAATATATAGCAAACTTTCAAATTCTATAATAATAAACATTAATAAACACCAATATATTTCTATCAATGGCATTGTATCCAAAATTTTGATAGAATTAATCCAAAATTTTGCTACCGGTTCATTTTACTATTTTAAAAAAAATGATAGAAAGTCTATCCGTCATCAATGATGAAAAATCTATCCGTTTATAGAAAGTCTATCAATTTATTTTGCCCAATAATAGAAAGTCTACTAAAATTTTGCTATAACTCGCAGATATTTTAATTTAAAAAATACAAATAAAAAAAATCAAAACATAAGAATTTATCGAAATTACTTTCCATGAATTATTTACAATTTTAATCTTAGGATTTATTTTAATCTCTCCAAGATAAATAATTTTAATGTTTTTTTTTTTTTTTTATTTGTCTTATTCACTTATTGTGCTGAGTAGATTTGTTAACGTAATTAAAATAATTTTAATGTTTTCGAGGAGATATTAAAAGAAATTTAGAAAAAGGAATAATTGTTAAATTTGGAGTGGGAGGCAAAGCCCAAAGTGATGGAGACAAGGCAACAACAGCTATATGTAAAGTAAAGACAAGATAAACTCAAATTAATGTACAATTAATAATGAAGGCACCGTTTTTTATGGAAGTGAAATTGATGGTTTATTACATAATTACCCCCGCTCATGCATGCATGTAGATGTAGGACTTTATTATTTAATCATCATTTTCTTTTATGCTTTATAATTAATTATTCAACTAACCAAAGAATTATGTGATTGATGCTTCTAAAAAAGCATTTAACTAATTTGAATAAGACATACTCAAGAAGACAAATGGATAACCATCAAACTTGAGACAAAAAGTTGCATTTTTTTTAGTAATTATATTTATTTCATTAACTGGGAAATATTAAATATGACATAAGCTCATTTAGATATTCTTAGTTTTCTCTAACTTAATTTTTAGTATTTTTATTTTTTCTTTCATATTAAATAAAGTTATTCACTATATATATATTTGGAGAAAGGTGAGAAAGGTGTAATTCACTTTTGTTAAGTGGTTTCTAAATTAAATGCTTAACCAAATTATAAAAGTTTGATATTAGTTCATGTTGGTTTATATATGATTGGGCAGCTTCTTAAATCTCAGTTTAAACATTATTTTATCTCTCTAATATTTCTATTTTAGTTTATTTTCTTTATAGACTTTCAATTTTCATTAATATTAATTTTTGTATTTCTATGTAATTTTATTTATATTCATTTGTGTACTTTCAATGTACTTTTGGATCATCATATTTTTAATTTGTGTATTTTAGTAGACACTTTAAAACGTCTGTTTTGATTATATACTTTCAAAATAGGATCATTTTTATTTAGATCTACTTGTTATATATAATAATATATATATATATACACACACATAGGAAGACAAAGAAAGTAAATATTAGATGAACGATACATATAATGAAATTTTTTTATACAAAGTTAGGATTACATTAAAAAAAAGAACGAAAAGTCACTAAAATTTTGATTGAGCATAAAGGAACAAAAATGATCACCTTTTTTAAAAGTAAGAGAATTAAAATGTATATCTTGAATATGTATATAGACTAAAAATTGAAAGTACGTACAAAGAAATTCGAAAATACAATTATTAAATTTAGTATGTAAACTTAAATTTTAAAATATCGTAGTAGTTAGATCATAAATAGAGGAGTAAATTACTAACTGATATATGAAAAATAGAAATAAAACTATTTTAAGAGAGGAATAGTAAAAGGCAGCAAACTCTAGGATGGAAATTTAATTTGGGTAGCCAAGAAATGTGCATTTAATTATTACATTATATACCTACAATATATAATGCCCACTTTTCTATCAACTTATTAATGGTTTGACAATTTTGTGTATCATAGTTGGAAGCCAAATAATTGAATCAACTTTGGGAACAGGAAAAGATGTTTATTTACTGTTCATTCCCAAGTTTTCCACTTACCTTTTGATTTCATTGGTTATAATAATCCAAACAAATTATGTATAATATACTATATATATATAGAGGGATTTGAAAATGACCCCTCAATTAAATCTTAATTTCCACTCTTGATTTTTCACCTTAATAATAATAATTATTATTGCCTACTAATTTTTTTTCACTTTGATTGGATTAGATGGGGAAAATGGTTTTTTTTTTTTCCTTTCCTTTCCTTTTCTTTTTTAATTTTTAAATTTAGGTTAAAAACATTTTGTTAAAAGTAATAATCTTTCATCAAAATTATCACTTTAATTTATAAACTTTAGTTGACTAATAATTTTGTTGATGTAGTTTACAACTTTATAACAATTTAATCTTTATTATTACAAAAAATATTAATATATTTAATAAATTAAAATTTATTTTTTCATGTGGTATATATTATAACAAACTATCAAGAATTAATAAATGTTTTTAAACGATAAAGATTAAAAGTTGTTATGCGGTAAAAGGCGTTAAGGAGATGTATGAGGTAATGAGTAAGTTATTACACTATTAGGTTATTGTAGTTGAGTTATAATAGTTTGTGTTTTGGATATAAATTATTTTAGTTTGAGTTATAATACTACGTGTTTGTGGTGTAGACTATTTTAATTTGAAAAAAAAAATAGTAAAAAACACTATAGTAAATAATAAAAACTGTAGCAAATGGTTAAGCACAGTAACAAATTATGAGTTTTGAAATAGTGTTTCTGTAGTTAATTGAGGATTTTGAAATAATATTTACTGTAGCTAGAGGTGATTATTATAGTCATGTATAATATTCGCTCAAATGGCCCATGAATCGTTACAAATTATAAAGTATGTTTACTTCACTTATTAAAGTGCATTAGACTAAATTACAGTCGATTAAAGTTTAAGGACTAATTTGTAACTTTCACGAAAAGTTAGGAGAGAAAAAAACGTTCTTAACCTAACGTTTTACCATGAAACTATTATTATATATTTTTTTTAACCCCTATTTTGTTGTTTTAACATATTAGCTACTTTTATTTGATGGTATCTAAAAAGGCAAACTCAATTATGCATAAACCCTAGATTATGAGAATGATTCCAAAATTGTCAATTTAGGAAGAGAAAAAAAGTGAAGGGGTGGTTTTTGAGTTGACTCCAAAAACTCTTCTATATTCATGTGTTGTTGTGCTATGCAATCATATGTATTTGAAGTTCTCTTTTATCTTCTAGCTCTTTCTTGGTCCCTAAGGATCTCTCCCTCAATCTTTTATTTTCCCCATCTCTTACTCTATCATTACTTTTTACATTTTAAAGAACTTTTTGGTTTAAAAATCTTTATGCTATTTTTTTCTTTAAATATATCGAAACAAATTAATATATTCACAAAATATAACAGAATATCACAATCTATTTATCGCGATATATTAAAATAAACTACTATTTGCATCTATGAAACTTTGTCATAATAAACACAAATAATAATTTATTTTAGTTTATCGAACTAGATGGTGATATTTTAATAAATTTGTAAATATTTTGATAAATTTGTTTTCTTTAAAATAATTTTTTAAAAAAGCTTTTCCATTTTTCTTCCCATTTAATATTTATTTTATATAAAAAAAAAATGTGCATCACATTCTATAAATTAAATAAAACCCACCTTTTAACCACCATTTTTTTATTGTTAAAAAATTGATTGGGTTTTGTGTTATCAATTTTATACAATGGCATGTTTTAAAATTGACCAATAAATATTAATTAATTGAATTTTCAAAGCTAATTAAATAGTAATAATAATTTTTACACAAATAAATATAATATTGAATTCATTACTAAAATTGATATTAAAAGTACAAATAAATAACAACTAGGTTTTAGAAATCTGGCTCCCTTTAGTAAGAAACTAAATCTACGATTTATTAAAAAAAAACCAAATAGATTAAAAACCAAACAATTGAAAAATATAGAAACTAAAATTAAGTAAATTTGAAGTATATGAATCAAAGTAACATCTTCGTGCTAAAGTTAAATAATTATATTTTTATACCAAAACTATATATATATCTTATAGCTCAATTTTAACGTGCATAAACTTTTACTCGC
Source organism: Cucumis hystrix (assembly GCA_025688845.1). Classification (NCBI taxonomy): domain Eukaryota; kingdom Viridiplantae; phylum Streptophyta; class Magnoliopsida; order Cucurbitales; family Cucurbitaceae; genus Cucumis; species Cucumis hystrix. The sequence continues at coordinate 17,959,388 of CM046887.1, read as the reverse complement.
CATATCACTTTTAGAAATTGCTTTCAAAACCAAAAGGTAAAACTACTTTGAGTACGATTTTTCAAAATACTCATAATTTCTTTTCACACAATAATTAATGGGGAAAAAATAACAATGTGACCTATGCTTTACAATCACCTATATATTTTAAGTTTTATATATTTATCGTCTACTTCTTTTGGGGGTCCAAAGGATCTCTCATTCAATCCCTTTCCCTATTTCTCTCAATTTTAATTTCTCACCAAGAGTTAGGTTTACACATTTTTCTATTATTTTCATCATAATATAACTTAATTTTTTTAAAAAAATTGTTCTTAATTTTAAAAATAATGCAAGTGATTTCAATGTGTATGGTAATACAACTCGTGAAAATAGTTTTCATTACAAAAACTTTTTGTCTCCCCTAAAAATAAATTAGCCACGATTGTTTTCACTTAAAAAAAATACTTTTTAAGCACTTAAAAAGAGCGTTTAGGGTACGGATGTTGAGTTAGTTATTATAATAGTCAATGGATTATATGATAATTTCTACCTTGTAATAACATATATTTGAAGTGCAAACTATTTTAGTTTGGACTAAAAATATAGTAAAAAATGTAATAAAGAAGAAAATGATGATAATTAATTAGAAAATAGTAAACGTTGTATAAAAAATGATTTACAACAGTTATATTGTAGTTAATGATATGCTATAATAGTTAGAAACTCAACTATTATAGTTGGTGTCCTAAACATGGAGTTAACTATAATAACCTAACGCACGTGTGAGTTAATTAATTTGAAAATGTGTTGCTTTTAAATGAGTTTTATGTTACGTTCTTTAATTTTTCATAAAATAGATTCTATATTCTTTTTTTTAAAAGATTGAAATAGAGTATATAACATTTATTTATTTTATTGTAGCTTTCAAAGTTGTTTTGGGGCACTAGCTCAAGTGGTCCTTTTTCTTTTTTCTTTGAAATGGTTGAGATTGATGATATGAAAGACCCTATGAAGAATGGACTTAATTTAAGGACACAAATCTTTACCAAATTTGACATTAGAATAATGTTTGGGGGACAAGAGAAAGTTGGGTGTGGAAAATAGAAATATTATCCCATTTCACAGTGGGATATATATATATATATATATATATATTCATTCAATTATTATTATTTCTAAAAAAGAAATCACTCCATATAACTTTTAGCTTTTTCAAAATATTTGCTTGCTAGCTAGCTTTTTGTCTCACCTTGTTCTTTTCTTCTAAAAAATCATTATTTGATCTTCCATTGAAAAGGAAAAAGAATAATAATAATAACAATAATAAAAATAAAAAAAAAACAGTCCCATTTTTTATAATACTTCTATTTATTTTTATATTTCATAGTTTCAAAGGTTTTATTTTTATACTTCAGAAATAATTTTAAGAATAGCATTCTAACTTATTTTTAATAAAAAAAATTACCTAGATCATAGTTCAATATTAGTTAACATATATTATATATCTTCTTTGATGTGAAAGTTCAGATCCTCACACTTTTGTTTTGTTATACTGAAAAAAAATTAATACATTAGTTAAGAGAGTAAAAAAGCTATCTACATTCGTAAAAAAAAAAAGATTTCGTTTTTTTATAAGTTGTTATGCTTCTTAATTGTGGCGTCCATATAACTTTTGAAAGTTTCGTACATTGGAACTAGAAATGTTCACGTGGCTGTTCTCGTGAAATGTTCCCCTTAATAATTTTTCATATTTTTTATTTAATTACTTTAAATTTTGAAAGTTCATTTCAATTACCGAATATAATTTTCAAATTATATAGACTTTTATAATATCCTAATAAAAATAATAATATTTCATATGTTAAGGAATATATTAAAATGTTCAACCATTAAAGGTTAATTTTTTTTTTAAAAGGTATCATTCTATTTAAAACAATGAGTAATTATAATTGATAGCCATTTTAGAAATAATAATTAAGGATATAAACATTTTAAAAAAATTTCAACATGGTCTATCAGTGATAGATCGATATTTGCAACATGATCTATCGATGATAGATTCCTATTATTGATAGAATTTGACAAATTTTGCTATATTTAAATTTTTTTTTAAATGTTGCTATATACTTAATTATTTTGAAACTTATTGCTAGATTTAAAACTATTGCTTAAACAATACAAAACATAGCGTATCAAGTATATATAATTCAAAGGAAACAAAAGCGGATATAAGGAAAATGCATGTTCTTATTCCATTTAGCCAATTAAAAAAAAAGTATGAGATGAAAAATATGCATGTCCCTATTTCGTTTAGCCAATTAGAAGAAAGTATTTGACTCTGTTTCCTTCCTCTTTCACGTAAATGAAAATTTTCAACTCATTCAAAATGGAATCCATATAATAAATAGTAATTATAAAAACTTCACTTAATCATACACTTCTTATTTCTTGATATTCATACAAAGATTTAATTAAAGTTCAAAAAGCCCAAAAAGTGATTTTTTTTCACTTTTCTTTTAGCTCTCCAAAAATTAAAACATACCCTCTTACCAATAATTAATATTTAGTTTAACCATTAGAGAAAACAATCCACACATTAGTTTCAAGTTTAATCATTAATCCATCTTCATGAAAGAGAAAAGAAAAGAAAAGCACAAAGTGTTTGTTGTTTTGTCACTTCTGTTTCTTGTTTGGATGTGTGGTTTTTAGAAATTGGACATAAATGTGTGCATTCTCATTTGTCAATTTCCATTGTTAGGGTTTTTCTAATGTCCAAAAGTTGTATATTAAACACACATACCTCGACTTTTTATAAACATTATAATCACGTTTAAATTAGCTAAAGTAGATAAAAATCGAAATCATTTAGAATTGACGATACTAGATTTAGAATGTTGTAATAATAATAATATTTCAGTTCTAGTTGGTCATTACACGTTTATAGTTGAACGAATTGTTGCGTCCGATTGTATTCTGATCATAAATTTCATTTTCAATAGTAGTTTTAAAACGCTTGAATCTCTTATAGATTTATTTTTAACATTTTTTACATAAACAACTATATTTATTGATTTGTGTATATTTGATGAGCATATATTAAGAGGTCCATATATATATATATATATATATATACACACACACACATGCATAAGGCTCATTAACTTTCCACCAACTAAATTTGATGAGTTCAACCTGAAAATGACATTTGCTAGTGAAGAAGTGAATGAGAATCATGAAACCCCTAAGCTAAACCGCAACCCATTCCCATAGGCTTCCCATCCATCCTCCATCATTTTGTAAGCAGATCAACATACATATTTTCTTCTCAAATTTACTATATATATGGACCACATATATACAAAAATTATATATATATATATCGATCATTATTGAATTCCCCATTCAATTTATTATATAAAAAAAAGTTCAAGTTTTGGCAGTAAATTAACTAGAATAACTTTTACAAAAATATTAAGGGAAGTTTGAAAAATAGAAAAAAAAAATTATGATAATAGAGTTTATGTCATTTACATTTTCAAGATTGTAAAAATAACAATTTTAAAAGTAGATTACCGTCAAATTTACAATATGCAAAAAAAAATATTGTGAGCAGTGTTTTTTCTAAAAAAATTTGTCAGGCAATTTCCCAAAACCTAAGGCTAATTATAAGTAAAGTTAAAAAAATGTCATCAAATAGATCTGAAAATATTCCTAAATTAGTTATGATATGTATATCTCTAGGGGAGAAAATAAGGTTGTATGAACTACTTCCTGAGTCACTTGTTAGATTTTAAATCATTGATTGACTAAAAAGCTTAAATTGACGATTTTTAAAAATTAGTCCACAAATTTCACTTTCATCTAATGATTTTCAAACGGATTCCTAAATTAAATTTTACGAGTGTTTTTATAACTAAGTCAGATTTTTTATAGGAGAATTGTAAAAAATGAGAGAATCATGAACAAATTATTTACAAATCAAGTCTAATAAATTTTCGTCATTTCATAGTTTTTTTTGCCATAAAGTATAAATAGTTTGTATTTTTTTATTATTATGGAAAAAAACCGCTTTTTTATATTAAGAAACTATATTTTAAAAAGATATAATAACATATTAAAACTATCTACAAAATATAAAAAAAAATCATTAAGCTCTCTGTAATCTTTTTAAATTTTGTAAATAGTTTGATTATTTTACTATCTATCACCAATCAACTTTTAAAACTTATTTTTGTTTTTGTTTTCAATTAATAAAATTACTTTTTATAGCTTTAATTTCCACCAACAAACTCTCTAGTATGCATACCCTTAAAGTACTTTCATGGAAAACCTTTTTGATGAAAATTTATAAGATATTCATTTATAATATTGAAGCATAATAAGTAATAAAAATATTAACTGACATCGTCCATATTGTACTTAATGGAATTATTGGGACTTCTTTCTTGTGGGTTTTATGTAACAGACATAATTGAAGTCATATACAACACTTTCACTGCAACATTTGACCAAACTATAGAAACATCTGGCAAGTGATAAGATTAAATTAAATGATGTGTAGAGAAACTTGTGAAAGTTAGTAAAATTATGAAGAAATGTGTAAGTACTAAATGCAATACATCCATTTCTTTTGTTCTCCTTCAAATAAAGGGATTAATTAATGACTCCAATTTTAAGTCTGTGTTTAAAAAGTTTTTTAACTTAAGTTTTTACAACTTTTCTATAAAATATTAAAAATTAATTCTATTAGTTGTAAAAGTAGATTTTATATATGTTCAATAGAATTTAAATTTTTTTTAAAATTTGTATATATCCAACGGATATCTGAATTTTAATTTTAAAAACTTTCTAATATGTCAAAGAATTAATAGTTATCAAATTAAAATTTGGGTAAATTACAAAAACCACTCCTAAACTATGATAGCAATCTTTGCAAATTGCATCTTTGGGTTCTTTAACTTCTAAACGTATTAAAACTGAACCCTCTAAACTTACAATAATTATAAAAATTTGACCCACACATGATGAAAAATTGTGCAATTAAGTCTAACGATCCAATTTTAAGTTTGAGGGATTAAAGTTGGAGTTGGATTACTTTTAAAAGTGTTTAATATTTTTTTTTAAAAAAATCATCTTAAAAAAGTTTGAGGTGTTTGGTAACTTTTCAAAACACAATTTTAAAAAAAATGAGATTGAAAAATAATTCACCTAAAATTTGAGAAAATAGGTTTTTAATCAAAGTTATGTATTAAACACTTCTAAAAATAGGTTTTTAAACTCATTTTAATAAACATGTTTAAAAGAAAATGTATTTTTGAAAAACATTTTTTTCATCATCGAGGTCCTCAGAGTGGTTTTTAAACCTGAGGGGTATAATTCGTTTGGCGAAGGGGCTTTCGGACTCTTTGAATCTGCGGGGAAGTTCGTTGCCAATCAGAATAATGGGGGTGTTCGCCCTTTTAACGAAGGTTTTCTTATATTTTGCATCTAGTCGACTTCCTAAAAAAAGTAAGACTTAAAGTATACTCACGACTTCTTTGACCTATAGGTCATTGACGTATTCACCGATGACTCCAATAAAAATGACAATGACAAGCGAATAAACCCAAACACCCTCCTAATCCTGCTCGACGGACAAGAAAGCCGACTTCTTGAAAAACATTTTTTTTTGTAGATAATTCAAAATATAATTTTAATTTTTAATTTTGAAAAACGAAGGGACTAAATTGTAATTTTAACCCTAGAAAAAAAGAGAGTTATTTGTGTAATGTGATGAATGGAAAGTAAAATTATGGCATGGAGTTTGATTACATAATGTGGGGGATAGAAGTTGACAATAATGTGGAAATATTCTATTTAGAGTGTACGGATTGGGGGATCCACACAAGGCCCTCTTATTATATGGGTATTTTTTAATCTCCCAACCTAACCCAAACCCAACAACTAACTATGATTGGTTCTTAATTATGACATTAATTTTCTCTCTCTCTCACATAAATGATAACGACGACGACAATTAAAAGGTTTAAATGTGATCATAAAGAATTCCATCTATCTATATTTCATTTATTAATGTTGTCAACAGTAATAAAAAGCATTTAACTCTATGTAATGTAAAAAGACGAAACAAAAAAGTAACTCATAACGTTAATAAATTTCTTACTTTTTCACTTATAAGTTATAAAAAAATGAAAAATTAATTTAAATTATATATTTTTTTGAAAATATTTATAAATATAACCAAATATCCAAAAATTGTCAAAAAATTGTAAAAATAGACAAACTATTTACACTTTATGACAAAATCAAATACAATAAGCTTTTGTCATTTTATGTTTGTGTTTTTTATTATTCTTGAAAAAATCCTTTTGTATAAATTAGGATAGACTAAGATAGATTTATTATCTGTCATTTATAAAATATGTTTTATAAATGTTTTTGTTTGTTTTAGTTTATTTTGTTATATTTGAAAATAGCCCAGACATTTTATTGTCATAGATTAGAAAATAATTTAAAGAGTAATATTGTCAATAAAGTAACTAATGATGAACTTAAAAGAGAAATTAGGTTAAGTTATTCATTTTCCTCAAACTTATACAAAAACAGCTATGGATATTTAGAGTAAGTAAAGTATTAAATTAAGTTTCAAAGCATTGAAAGGTTTCACTTTTTCCTTTGAATTTTGTCAACATACGAGGAAAATTAAATTAACAATAACAAAGATCTTAATCTTTGTTACAATTTGATGATATAAATAATTTTTAGAGTAAGTAAGTATTAATGGCATGATGATATAAAATAAATGATTTTAACAATACCTTCGAAAGTAAATTAACAATAACAAAGATCTTAATCTTTTATATATATATATATCTTTTCTAAAATTCGTCTTTTTATATAGTAGTAAATGATATCACGTACACATTTTAATTAGTTCATTATAAATAATACACTTTACATCATATTATTTTTTAAAAAAATTAATTACAAAAATCAACCTTATAATTATACCTCACGAATTTTCAATGGTAAAATTAAGCTTTCAAATTTACGCGCATATTGGATGGATCCTCAAATTTATAATAGTAATAGAAATCGGACCTCTCCAAATGATAAAGATTGAATCCTCAAACTTATACCGTTGTTACAATTTCTACAACTATATAAGTTTTTGGTTCAATTTTACTATTCGGTACAAGTGTGAGAGTTCAATTTCTACCATTGAAATTTTTTAAAATATAATTGCAACTAAAGCTATATTTTTACTATTTACCTAGAGTTTAATTGAATTATATTACCTACAATAACAAAGAGAAAATTGGAAAAAAAAAAAAAAACATAATGAGAAGGGAAGTGTATTTGTAGTACTTCATTCTAAATGAGATATAAAGGGGAAAAAAAAAGTTGCAGCAATTTATTGTGCTATGATCTAAAAATTATTAAAAGAGGGGGACATAATTATAAAATAATATTCATTAAAAATAATATTTAACAGACAAAAAATCTTCTATCTAAATATTTTTCACTTGATATGATTCAACAAGTCAACACTATAATAATTTGTGGGATCCATTCTATTATTAGCCCACAAATGCATTAGAAATTTGCTAATTATATGAATTAAATCCCTTAAATAGTTTATTAGTTACTTGTCAATTTCATATTTCTTTTAATGCTCTATAACATTTGATTGTGAGAATACTTTCTAAAATTGACATAAAAAATGGTTTTATTTAACATATTTGGACAAGTGAAGCAAAAAACAATAAAAACTAATATTTAAAATATTTTTAAAAATAGTAAAATAAATTAAAATATTTATAAGCTATAGTAAAATTTTGGATTCTATCTGAAAATTTTGCTACAAGAGGTAAATATTTTGTTAAATTTTGTTATTTTTGATAATTTTTCTTAATATTTATAATACAGTTGAACTACTATGTTAATGGTATGTATATTAATAAAATAATAATTTAACAATGTATTGACTTTTTGTTAGCATAATTCAACAACTTTTTAATGTGCATATATGTCCCTACTTAGAGAATGTTTATACTTGTAAAAGATAATTCACTTCATTTAGTAATTGTACTAAAAAAAATCCCAAAAATAACTTTGTACTATTCTTCTCCTCCCCTTAATTTCTTTCTGTTTGTAAATTGGTTGAGAAATTTTTTTAATTAAAGGAATGTTTAGTAGAATGTTTAGAAGATGATGAAGAAGAAAAGAAAAAAGAAGAGAAAATTAAAACAAATCTTTTTTCATTGCATAGTTTGTTGAGCACTCAATTCCAAAAATCTAACCATAAATATGTGTGGGTCATAAAAAACCCTTACCTCCATTATTGTATGCAAGAATGACAAGTATCACTACTTCTCTTCCTCCCCTTTTTCACTTTTATTTTCCCTTTTTGATTTATTTCCCTTTGATTCCCTTCATAGTAACTTATTTTTGTTTAGAAAACAAATTTTTTTCATAAATTTTGAATTTAGTTTACGTTATTAGAAACTAAACGAATTAAATATGTAAAGACATTTTGAAATGTAGGAATAAAATAGAATCTAATCTAAGAACTGAAAACTTTTTTTTTGCTCTTTTTAATTAATATATTTTCTATTTCTTAAAACCATGGTGCTTTTATCAATTCTTAATTTGTTTTGTACTATATTCTTTAATATTTAAAATGTTAATCACTCTATTTTTTTTTAAATTTTAGTTTTGAAAATTAAACTTATTTTTTTCTCACTTTCTTAATATAGCAAATTCTAATAACAAAAATAAAATTTTAAAATTAGTTTTTTTAGTTTATTTTGTTTTTAAAATCATTGATAAAATATAATATTAAAGAAAAAAAATTCAAAGATGAAAGAAGTGTTTATGTGATTAAATTTAATTTCAATAACCAAAAAAAGTAAATTTAATCCGTATAGATTAATAAAAATAAATTAAGAGAAGTGAGATGAAAACTAATATATAGACCCGGAAAGGATGAATGTATAAAAAAATGTGAGTTTATTAGTCAATTTCCCACAACGTCAATTCTTCTAATTAAAAATCTACTTATTTAAGCTGAAAATTTTCACTTTTTTTTTTTTCTTTCTAAATTTTAAAACACTCCTTTTCAATCCTCCAAATGAGCTTTTTTCTCTTTTGATAAAAAAATATATAATTTAAATTTATGTGTGCATAAATAATAAGTGAGATTTTATCATTGAGGATAATTTGAACATCCCCTCCACAAATTATTGAGCTCAAAATAAAAAATAGAAAGTTAATTGAATAGAAAGAGAGAGAGGAAATGGAACTAGAAACAAAAAGAAGAAAACATTTACTAGACAAGACCTCTAATTTTAATTTTTTAGCCCCTTTGAAAAAATTGTAAAAGGACTTCACATTTAATTAATTTTAAATAATATATATCTAAAAAGAAAAAAAAATTTGAAGAGAGAGAAAATCACACAACAAATTCACAACCCAACTTGATTTTTTTTCTTTCTTTTTTTGTTTTTTGTTTTTGTAGAGAGAAGATGATATCAATTTAATTAATGTTACCACGAGAAAGATAAAGGTTGAAATAATGCAGTGGGAATCACACACTCTCTTTCCGCCATTGCCGTTTGATCTATAAAGTATTCATAACCTTCTTCTTCTTCTTTTGAGCTATCCTTCTCTTGATCCCATGGCCCATAGCTATATTGCCACTCATCAAACACGAACTCGGTCACCGACTCAGCTGATTCCTCGTACCCTGTCCCCAAACTCGGCAATACCACAATTTCACTCAATTCCTCTGGTGTCGATTCGTCCAACTCGGACGACGACGAACACGGAGGCGATGAGGGTGGTGATGGCGGAGGTGGTGGAGGTGAGATCATGACATCAGGAAGTTGCATTGAAGCAGCAAGAGCAGCAGCGGATTGAACGTCGCGAGGAGACGAGGAGGCGGGACGGGGGAATGAGGCGGCGAGTTCAGGGAAATTGAGGATGGCGGAATTGCCTTTGATAGTAAGAGCAGCTACGTCGTGAGCACGTGCCGCCATGTCAGGTGTAGCGAAGGTGCCGAGCCAGATCCGACTCTTTTTCTTCGGCTCTCGAATTTCGGACACCCATTTACCCCACGCCCTCATTCGGACGCCGCGGTAACTTGGGTGAGGACTATTGTTGCTGCTTTCTCGTCCGCGCTTTGGTCTTCGACCAATGGCTTGTTTTGATGGAGACGATATTGAACCTGACGTCGAGGACGAAGACGAGGACGAGGAGGAATTGGCACCACCGGAGTCGATGTCCGGCACGGTGGCGTCGGCCATTGGCAAGTGATTTTGGAGTTGTTTATTGGTGAGAAATTAATTGGAAGAAAGAGAGAGAGAAATGGAAACGTGTGTGAGAGTGAAGAGTAAATTGAAGAAATGAGAAGGATAGGGGGGTTTTAAGCAACAACAAGTTGCCGTACCAAATTGCATGGAGTCAATATAATTGCGACACGTCTTCAACACACAACGGGGAGAGAAAGTGTCGACAAAGAGAGAAAAAGAGAGAGAGAGGAACTTTTTTTGGGATACAAAGTATGGATTTGTAAGTATTATATACGCTTACTGTAATAAGTAAAAGAATATGTATTGAATAATGTGAATCATAATAAAAATGGAAAATGGAAAATCTTTCTAATTATGGTAGTGATTTCTAAACTAGAATCGTGTCAATGTCCATGTGGAGTACATAATTTAAATTTTACAATGGTACACTATTTCTCAACTAAAATCCTAGGTGGTGTAGTAGTCCTAAGAAATGAATTACGTAAAGACTCGATTATTTATTTTTTTTTTCCAATAATTTAAGACTTTGTGTCTAATAAGTCTCAAAATTTTAATTTCTAATATACTAACATTTTGAAAAATTAACAAATCTATCCAATAAAATGGTTGTAATAATATGTTCTACTTTTTTTTCTTCAAAATTTAAGATTTTATTAAATACATTAAGTTTTGAGTTGGAGATGTGTATTCCACACCAATCATAAAATTTAGAAACTAAGACTATAATTTTAAAACAAAAAATTGTATTTATTATTTAATATGGCCATGTGCTGTATATGTATCAAACACCCTATGATTATAGCAATCATCAACACTAGATCATTTTCTTTACATTAATTACCATCTATTTTATTGGCAAGGATTATGAGGATTAATTGGCTAAATTATTATAGGGATAAAATTGGAAACTCAATTGAGTAGGAATGAAATCAATAGATATCGTATTTTGTCCGACTTATTTCTTATTTTATTTATGTCTATTCTTTTATTCTCGTTTTCTTTGATGTCTTAGCTATAATTTTCATTTATGTCTATTCGCTACATGCTATACATAATTTTCCTCTAATATTTTTACTTAAGGATCAAACTCTTTCATCCTGAGAAACACTCGTTAATTTAGGTTACTGTATTGAAAAAATTGGATGAGAAGACTTTTTTTTTTCCTATCAAAGAAATAGTATTTTATTTTTTCACCCAATTAAAATATCCACAATATTCATTAAAAAATAGTCAATGATTAAGGGTCTCAATACTCGATATCATAACCTAAACCCTACATTTTAATGTGTCAACTACTGTTGAACTTTCTATTGGCTTAAAAGAGAATAAAAAAAAAAACTTAGCTATTTATACATTATTTATTTAGATATTGTTGTTATTAAGTCCAACAATTGATTAATTAAGTGAGATATCAATCCACCGATTTTGCAATGGTAAATAAGTATCATATGAGACTCTTATGTTTTATATTGAGTTTGTTAAGAGGGTGATATTGACTTTTTCTACCTTGAATGAGACTCACTTACTCATTTCTTACCATGGCTAATTACCTCTACACGAGAGGTATACTAATTAGGTGCATATAAAATAATTTACTTAACTGTCTCCATACATTATACTCCTATTATATTTTTTTAAAAAAATTAAAATATTGGTTTAATTACAAATTTAGTTCGAAAGCAAAAATTTTGGTTCTATAGTTTTAAAAGTTAGAATTGAGAGTCCATTAGATTTGATTATCAAATTTAATAAATAACATCTTGGGTGCGATATGTCCCGTTGAAGACTCTTTATGAAACTATTTATATATCATTTTTTAAAAGTTTAGTTTGTAAATGTTCATTTTTTGACCTCATAATTTTTATTGATTAATTTAAAAATAATTTTAACAGTGAAAACTAATTTAATCACAAACAATTATACTTTTAAATTAGAAAAGTAACATATAGATTGAATAGAACATGAGTATTGGTGAAAACTCATCATTAAAGTGAAATCTAAAAATCTAGGATCATGATATAATTAATTCGAAACTAAACCAATAACTTCATGATAAAAATGTAACATTTTAAAATTTAAGAATCAAAAGATATTTTAAAGGATCAAAAGAAAAAAGTAAACTCGAAACTAAAAAGTAAAAAATAAAATTTTTAAAATGTTATAGATAAGAATCAAATGAAAAATATTTTGACTATTCAAACTAAAAAAAATAATAATGAGTATATTAAGCTTATATTTGGTATATATATAAGTATATATGTATAACTTTACTAATTTTTTTATTTTATTTTATCCTACACAAACAAAAGTACATCACAATGAACTAACAACCACTCAACTAATGTCCATTTAGTCCATTTTCATAGTATTATGTTGCAACAAAGGACCACGATCATAATTTACACGTTGTGTATATATATACATATCACTTTCATGTATGCATTCCACTATCTTTAGAGTATTCCATGGTATACAAGATTCTATTTTCCTTACATTTTGTTTTTTTAGTTACTGTGTATTTAATTATATTGTTTATATAGAAAAGTTCGTTTTTTTTTTAATAATTTTTTTTTCAATACAATCCCATTGAATTTCTTAAAAAATAAACATTCAATTCATCATTAAACAAACTAAACTAAGAGGGGAAAAACTGTCTAGAAATGGGGTTGTTTGCAATTAATGAAAATTTTCAAAGACTTTCCTTTTCCATTCCTTTAAGAACCACACAATGGATGGCTAACTTTAATAAATAGTTTCTTCACAATTTCACCAATCTTTTTTTGTCTCTTTGCATTTAACTCATCATTAACAAAACTTTTGTATCCCTTCCCATATTCCTCCAAAGCCCATCATCTCTTTGTGCTTTATTCTTTTCTATGTTTTCTTTATTATAAATGTAAAAAAAAATACTTCACCAATATTATATATATAAACTATCAAGTAATTGAGTATATTAATTTAGCTGTTTTGATTTTATTTTTCTTCAGTAGACAAAAATAAGAAGATTCAAACCATAAATTCTTAACAATTTTAATTTCATGTCTAATATAATTTTAAGCTATAAATTTTGTGAAATAAGTTATTAATCTATTGGGAATTTTTAAAAATTTAATTACATGCTCTATTAATTTTAAAAAAATATATATGTATAGGCTAAAAATTCATTTTCCCAATTGAAAGATTAGTTTAAAAATTGAATATTTTGAAGTTTAGAAACAAAAATAATATAGACATTACTATAAAACTCAAGGACTTAAAAACCTAAGAGCTTTCACTTTCTTTTATTAAGGTAGTTTTGTAAAGTTAAAATTTTCTAATGGTAATTTTCATTTTACTTTTGTCAATTTGTCTTTGAAAGGATGGTAAGTCGACTAAGTTGTAAGTGCACATGTGCTGTCCATAGTCCTTTGAAGTACAGAGTTCTTAATATACGGTTTTCTCCTTTAATGCAAGAATAGGATGAAAATCAATCGGGTGGTTCTTCTGAGTACAAATTATTGAAGTTGAAGTTCGAAAAAATTGAATCTTCTACCTCTGAGATTGAAGGTCCCGTTGATTACTGTTAAACTATGCTTCGATAAAAATAAAAGAAGAAGTGAAACTTTTCATATATACAAAATAATTGTAAAATGTTTATTATAATTAGATGGACATGTTTAATGTATCAAAATGATCATCTTGAAGCATCTAATCTAGATTCTTAGAAATTTTGATAAAATTATAATATTGCTCCTAAGTCATCTTATTTTGAGAATTTTGAAGATTTATTCTTTAAAGGAAAATTGTAGAGAACTCGTACAACCTAACATATATAGTGCTTCAAGTGGATACATCCCAAGTTGATCGTCCAATCTTCTTTCAAATGCATGATAATCACATGGAAAGTTATAGGTGTGTGAACCTATAAAATTGTATATATATTCTCAATACCATAAGATTGAAAAAACATTTCGAGATTTTGAGATGAAAATTTTATTATGATTAGATGTTGATATTAATTACTTTAAATATTAAAAGATGACCAAAAAAAAAGTAAACCATGTTTTTCTTGTTTAATTCAAATAAACGTTTACCATTAAGATTAATTTGGAAAATAGCTTTGGTTTTTTAAAATTCGTCATCTTTGATTTTTAATAAGTTTAAGATTCCATTCTATCTAAAAACTTTCCATAAAAAAAAAGTTAAAAAATGAAAGTAAAAATGTTTTAACATTACAAACCATTATTTTTTAGAAAAATTGGAAGGAGAATTATAAAAAATTGAAAGAAAAAAAAACTATTTTAGTTGTTTTTTTTATGTAGTGTAAATAAGTTTTTTCCTATTTTGAAAAATCTCCAAAAAAATCAAATAAAGTTGAAAATGTTTTAACATTAACATTATTTTTTCATAGAAAGGAGAAGGAGAGTTACAAATATAGTTTTTAAGTTTGAGTAAATAAATATGAATATGAGGTATGAAAAATATTTTTATCCAAAGAAAAAAATAACTTTTGCCAGCTCACAAAAAGTAGGTTTCGGGATGTTCTTCAATACCACTATTGGAGATGTTAGGGCTTATGTAGGAGAGTTTTGTTCCATTTCTCTACTTGGGAAGAGTATTCATTTAGGGTTTTTCAGAAAATATAGATCTTTTACTTGTTATCGATTAAATTAAACATTCTATAACTCGTTAGGTTATAATGATTTTTTTAAAATTTCTTAAAAGTAAATGGTGTTGCTCGACTTCACTTTCATATCAATCCCTCATTAGTATTTTGGATCGATCAAGGAGGTTTCCACTTGCATCAATGTTTGTTTTTTAGAATAATTATGTTCCTTTTCCATTTTTTACTTCTATCTTTTAGTGTGTGTGTTTTTTTCATCTCTATATACATAAATAATAATAACGAAATATATGTTTTTCTTTAGTATAATGAGATTAAGATGAGTTAAACAATAAACCACTTGATTTACAAATATATTAAAACGTCAGTTAAGTTATACTCGATTTAGGTACGGTTAATAAATATAATAGAATAAAGAATAATAAAAGTAAATTCAATTCGTAGACAGCTATGATGAAATCTTTTGTTAGGCGATTTATCAATCTTCTTCCGAACTCTACAACCATCACATTATGGGCTGTGGACCCGGCCCAAATTAAATTTTCAACTTTTTTCTTCACAAATTTCAATTTATTTATGTTCCTCCTTTTTTTTTTCTTAATATATATATTTAATTTATTGATGTTGACAAAATTAAAACGACTATTATTTAATCTATCCGTACATAAAGAAAACGAAAGAAATATTGATATTTGCCTCTAAAAATGATTGAACAATTTTTACCCTCAAATATGAGACATCAAAAATAAAGAAAAATTACATATGATGATAAAAACATTTAGAAAATTCTAAATAGTTTATAACACTCTTTTTTTCATATTGCAAATATGACAAATAATTAATAATATCAAACGACTATCGACTTTTAAAGTTACTACTTTTACAATTTAGAAAATGTATTGACAAAAGTCCAATTATCATAATTTTTTTTGTTGCTTTTGCAAGCGCCCCTTAAATAAACGGGAACAAATATCACATATTCATATCTATTTTAAAAAAAAATACATATATATATATATAGGAAATAATGCAACCGTGTGAGCGTGAATGGAAGATGTTAAAAATATTTCAAAACAAACAAATATGTTTGATATATATAAGAACATAGGTTTTCTTAGATGTATTTAAATAATACGTATAATTAAAACGTGCATTATGTATGTAAATTAATAATTTATCACATTGTGTTATTTTATTAGGTTGAGCTTATTACATTATCTATTTAATTAAGGCGCTGGATTCACAATTAAATATGGACTAAATTGGTAGAAGCTTATTCCTAGATTAATTAGAATTTAATGGGAACCCTAATTGAACTATTATATAAAGAGACTTAGTGCGTGCTATGGTTTTCGACATATACCAAAACAATAAACACTCAATCTTTTATGCATCCCATCAAGAGAAAGATCCCACAAAGAGCATTCGAAGTTTTAGTTGAGAAAGATAATAGTCAGGACATTCAGAGTTTTAACTAAAGAAGTTAATAGCCAATTTATAGCCATATGCAACCTTTTGTAATAGACTTAAATTTGAAAGAATTTGTTTCTTATTCAAGATTTAAAATATCTATGTTGATCGAAATATCGGGATCTTAATTTTACGAAAATATCAATGAAAGTATGATGTTGGAAATTATTTTTTTAACTATCATAAAATCAAAAGATTCAAAATATTTTTTAATTAAAAAGTAAACAAATTTTATGATTTTCACACCAATTAAACTTATAATATTTATATTAAAAACATTTTGGTGTATATAATTTATGTTCGCAATAATTTTTCTTACGAGATAATAAAAGAGAAATTGCATTAGATGACAACAAAATTAAAAAAAAAAACAGTTTATAACATCTTTTTTTTTATATTGCAAATTTAAAAAATATAATAGTAATCGGCTTAAATTGCTACTTTTGTAAATTTAAAAATGTAAGTGACATTGACTCTATTATCATAATTTTTTTTTTTTTTAATTTTTGCAAACTCCTCCTGATAAAACATATGAATCCATTCTTTATATCTTTACTAAAATTATAAAAATATAAAAATATCAATGAAAATATGACACGTACACGATACCACACCCTCAATCATAGCCTAAGAGTCAAAAGAGAAGAAAAAAATTAATCAGCTATATTTAATACTTAGAGATTACTTGGCAAAGATGTTCATTAATATTAATTAGATGAAATGCATCAACTTTTGGAGGCAAAGGGACAAAAGTAATAAAAAAGATTTAATTAATGTCTCAATAAATAAATATTATATTTACATTAAATAAATAATTTTTTGGATAAAAAACTTAAACTTATTAATTCGTAGTGGTGGATTATCTATAAAAAAATGTTTTCAAAAATATAATTTTAAAAAATATTTCATCTTTGAGTTTAAATTTTAAACACCTACATCTTTCCTTAAATCTTTTTATAAGTTTTTATATACATCATTTTGTTTAAAAACTTTTTTTTTCAAAATTTGATTATACTGTTTTATTTAAAATAGATTATTTTTCAATCTTATTTTTAAAAAATGCATATTGAAAAGTTACTAGACATCTCAATTTTTTTTTTCAAATTTAAACACTTTAAAGGTAATTCAAACAGACCTTTAAGATATTTTAAAATTTATACTAAAACTATCCTTGACGAAATTGATATCTAAAAAATATATCTTTTAGAAAACTATATATTACAACAAAAAAAAATGTAAAAACAAATAATAAAATAAATGAGACTTCATCTCCATGTTAAACAATTAATTAACATTTGTGCACACCAAACATGGATATTTTAATTCATACTATATTTTATTTTAATCCTTCACCTTCAAGATATTTTATTTAAATAAGTTTATAATTTTTATTTTATGATTTATATATTATCATAGAATTCAATTTTTAACTTTGGTTTTCTTCTTTTTCCTTTATTCAATAAGTGAGAGTACGAGAATTTAAACCTTCAATGAAACATGTAGTCGTTATATTTTCATTTCTAATATTAATCATAAATTGAAAATGTTATTTATCAAAATTAACTTTATTACTATAATGATATCGAATATGCCGTTTTATTTTTTAAAATATTAAATATCGTGTCAATTTTTATTCATAATTTTAATAGAAAAATATCGAACGATATTTGTTACGACACAATTTCTATTTTGAAGTTGAAAAAAAGCATTGAAGTGAAGTATATATTGAGGGATATTTTAGGTAATTCAACATAAATTTATAACAATTATTGTTTGGGGATATTAATGGGGAAAGTGAGCATTTGAAGAAGTGGTTGATACAAGTTTGGAGATCCGTCACGCTCTCCTAATATTTATGAAGTGGACCAAATTAATTATTTCCATTCTTAAATTTTGTTTGATTTTTTACATGCATTTATCTATTTATTTTAATTTATGTTACACTTTTTTTTTATCAATTTATAAATTTATTTGTCTTGTGAATTTCTCTTTATTAGTACTTTAATTTACATAGTGAGCATGATAACAAATTAAAATCTATCTGACTAAATGTGGTTAGTCAAAGATAATGAGTAGTTTATTCAGTGTCGATTTTGGAAAAATCTAAATCGAAAACATTCTTTTAAAAAACTGACCTAAACTAATTGATTGACCGATCAACAATCGGTTTATACTTTTTTATGCCCGGGGTCGATTTAAGCATTATTCACTAAATCGACTATAGTCCACTCAATGATGATTTAGTTGAAAAACTCCGATCGATTGATGGGAACTCCTATAAAATAGTCATGCATAGCCATAAATAAACTATTACACTTTGATCAATTTATAAATTTCTTTGTCTCGTGAATTTCTCTTATTAGTTAATATAAAAAGTAGGAATGAGCACGATAGATGGAAAAACACCAAATGAACCGATCAAAATCTATCCGACCAAACTTGGTCAATCGAGGATAATGAGGAGTTTAGTCGATGTTGGTTACTGAAAAATCTAAATCTAAATCTAAAACTAAACTAATCGATTGACCGAATCGATTTGTACTTTTTCATGCTTGGAGTTGATTTAAACATTCACTAAACCGACTATAATCATAATAATTTGGTCGAAAAACTAACTCCAACTAACCAATACTCACTCATATAAAATAGCCATATCACGCTTTACTCAAAGGCCATAAGTAAACGAATTGATATCATTTACAATGACTTATAGGGAGTGAAAATTATTGTCAAAAGTTTCGTCTTTGAAAGACAGTGAAGGGTATGCTGCTGTATTCGTCATTGCCACTTTAATGACTGATTGAATACATTCCTTCTTTGAAATCGAATTTTATTGAATTCCATCTTCTAGAGATATTGAATTTAATAGGATAAAAAAAGGTATCCTAAGAATTTTACAAATAATTTTGGGATTGCTAATTTTTTGCAAATATTTTCATAAAGAACCATATAGTTTTCACAATAGTTGGCCAATTACATTCCAATACATGTTTCAATGCAGCAACAATAAGATTTACATAAAATAACACTTTGCATAAATGACATTTTAAAAAAATTGTGGTCGTCTGCGCCTAATGTTAATTATTTTTGGATATCATTATGATAATATGGTTATCAAGGAAGACTTTAGTTTTAAAGTTTTTAGTTTTTGGAAAATAATAATGCATTTTGGTTACTATTTTTATGGCTTATTCAATGGCTCGTTTTGATGATCAAATTGACTAATTTCATTTCTATATTTGTTTATTCGGTAGAAATCAATCGTGAGGGAAAGCTTAATAAAAATTTCTAAGATTAGGGACAGTAAGATGACCTTAGCTTAATTGACACCGGTATGTTTTCATGAACAAAAGGTTTCGAGTTCAAATATTTCCATCAATGCATTTAATTACAATACATGTCCAAAACAAGATTGTGTAACATATTATTTTATATATTAGACCTCTTTTATTTTAATTTGATTATATAACCATACATTTTCACTCGTATTTTCTACTAGTATAAGATAATGAGTATTCACTTTAAGTGTTTCCAAAATCAAAAAAGTAAAATCTAAAAATTTAAACTTTGAAGCTTCACAATTTTGAGCCCAATCAACAAAATTAATATCTTTGTTTCTTTATCAAGATCTACGCGCTCGCATGTAGTTTAATGTTAACCATTCAACCCTAGAAACGACTTTCGTGGCTCTCCATGATTTGAATTACCGCAATATTTTTCTTCAACATTTTTTTTTTTTAATTATTGACAACATTCAAGGCATGATGGGACGAGAGAGGAGAGTCTTTTTATCTCATTCATTTAAAAAATTCATTTTGTATGGCCACACATTTTTACATGTTTTTCGTGTTATTTACAATCGTACTTAGTATAAAATGCAATGAATTTTCACTTTAAATTCTTCCAAAACTCAAAAGAATCTAAAAATCAGAAGAATCTAAATTAAAAATTTTAAATTTCGCTCGATTGATCAAATTATTTTTTTGTTTCTCTATTGATTACATGTGTACTATTCGAAATCCACACTCGAAATGTAGTTTGTTTAACCATTGAACCTAGAAATTATATCTGTTATGATTCTCACTTATTTGGATTGCATCAATATTATTCTTCAACGTTCTAAGTCATATATGATGGGATGAGAGAGGAGAGGAAAAAAATAAGAAGTGAGAGAAAGAAAAGAGAGACAGAGATGAAAAAGAAGAAAGACAAAGGGAACAGATAATTAATTACAAGTTTTTTAACCTAAGGATACAGACAAAATTTCAATTTTTCAAAATGTCCAAATTAAAAGATCAAATCCCTTATCCCCACGTTTTTTTTTAAAAAAAAATAGGTCAATTATTATATGCAAGTTT
This sequence comes from Cucumis hystrix, assembly GCA_025688845.1. Classification (NCBI taxonomy): domain Eukaryota; kingdom Viridiplantae; phylum Streptophyta; class Magnoliopsida; order Cucurbitales; family Cucurbitaceae; genus Cucumis; species Cucumis hystrix. Next base: position 17,938,662 of record CM046887.1, on the reverse strand, counting down.
TTTGGTAGTTTGACTAATTTTCCATTTTAGTTCCAAACTTGTTGAAAACTTTTAGCATAGATATGATTAAAATTAAATGACAAAGAATTGTTTGATCAGAATATGCTTGAATGTGTTTCAACCATTTGGCAATTCTCTGCATAATATATACTTTTTTTCTAAGAACAATGTGATCATATATAAGAAATTAATTAACGTACATTATGTTTCATTCAGAATAACACTAAAACTTTTTTATGGGTGGATTTAGCCCACTCAGGGAGATGGCTAAGGCAGCTTAATACCAGTGAGCTCGATAGTGAAGCTTGTCGAAGACCTGCGAAGAGAACCTAGGAGAGTTTAATGGAGTCTAAGTGTGGAGCTCATATATGAGCCATGGGCTTAGGATAGTCTGAAGAAGCCATGTAGAGCTTGGAGGAATCTAGTGGAAGCTCAACGGATCCATATGAAGAGTCTAGTGGAGTCAGGCGAGCGATGAAGAAAGCTTAGAAGACCAATACGGAGAGAACCTTAGTAAAGTTAACATCACGTATAAGAACTAAGAAGAGCTTAGAGAACTCATAGTAGATCCTTAATGAGTGATCGAGTTTGAAACTAACCAAAGTTTGCTGACGTCAAACATCAAAATTTTCAATCAAAACATAACGATATTGATGTCTAACTGTATCAAAATTTTCAATCGAAGATAACAATGTTGATGTCAGTATCAAAATTTTAATTGAACAAATATGAATGTATCGACTAGATATGGTAATCGATATATCAAATGTGTTATTTTATTTTACTAAATAAATAAGTTTTTTAAAAAAAGTTATATGTATTCAAATTTTAAAAAGTGAAAAAAGAAAAATAAATAAGTAAACGACAATTCAAATTTAAAACTTTATTTTTTGACTCTTCTTGTGATGTGATTCCACTAATTAATTAATTAATCCATCGTTATTTAACTGTTAGAACATTTATTTTAATATCATTTTTTTCAATAATTCCTACGTATGATATTTTTCTTTTTTCCTTTTTTTTTGTTTTTTTTTATCTAATATCAAACACACATGGCTCATTTAATAAAGGTAATTATCAAATTCACACGTGCGAAAATTATATTTTCTTTTAAATAAAAAAAAAATCAATTTCAATTTCAACAAATAAATGAACGACACACTATTTTTTGCCTAGCCTTTTAGGCTACACTCAAATTATCTATATCAATAAGCACATGAAGGTGAAGCCAATATGAGGGCATATTTGCTATGTCTTTAGAAACATAATTTTGCTACCTAATGAAAACCTAAATACCACGAAATTAGGATCCTATAACACTTTCAACATTTTTGTAATAACCAAGATCTTTTACTACGATTAGCTTTGAAAATCATTTCAAATTTATGTTGACTTTTTTAAAATGTTGGTTTTATAACGTTGACAATTATAGTAAATACATGATTGGTTCTTAAAGGAATTGATTTGCCTAAGAGTCTAAATCAATTCACTTAAAGAAGTTTGGAGGTTTAGTCGAGAAAGTTATACATAAATCTATCATTATAAAAGGTTTTTGAAGCTATTTTATCATTAGTGCAATGGACTAAGATGGTGGTTTCTCTAACATTTATAGGATCTAGGGTATTCTATGGAGGGTCTATGATTACCATTTTTTTTTCTATGAGATATGATTTCTTCTTCTATATTTAGACGATTAATGAGACATGAGATACAACTACATAACAAATATAATTGGCAGCACATCATCTAAAAGTTACCTCTCTTTTCGAGTTTTCATTTCTTGCATGTTAGCATGAACCATAATGTGGTAGCAATTCCTTTGCCTCATAATGGTGGAACTTCATCAATTCATGCTACCGACAGTTTATGTTGGTTAGGGCCTAAAACTATTGGGCTGAAACTAGGGGTGTCCGATGGTTAGTCGGAGTCGGTTTTTCAACAAAACCACCACCAAGACCAATTATAGCCAATTTAGTAAATGTTCAAATTGATCTCGATCGGTTAACTTTTAACATTATATTTGGATTTTTTTCAAACCAACACCAATTGACTCCTCTTTCTTCCCGACCAACCAACTTTGGTTCAAGTAGTCGGCTCGACTTTTAGTCTATCATATATACTCACCCCTGAAAAATAAGTAATGCGTCGGTGAAGATTTACTCCACGGTTTTTCTTTTCCTTTTTCTTTTTTTCAAAATAAACAAATTAAGAACAATGTTTTTCTTCTTTCTTTTTTGTTGTTGAAAAAATTAAGAACAATGTTATTTCTATGTATAGTTCCAATCCTCCGGTATTGATCTCCTTCCTTCCTATTTAACGTTGAACCGTCGTTTTTGTGCTATCGCCAGCATTCCTTTCCGGTGATTGAAGTATTTCGTGGGCCGAGGGCCCATGGGTCTACCTCGATTTAATGTCTTGGACTCTCAACATAATTCAGTTGTTGGGCTTAATGGCGAACAATTAGTCGTGGGCCCATTTTTCTTCGCATGGGCCCATCCATGAGAGATCAATTCAGTGGGTCATTTGTCCTTTTGTTGCTTGCTTCAACAATCTCCCCACGTTTTACCTTGCTAGTGGGTTCCATATGTTTGTTTAATTAATGAGATAACAAAATACAAACAACACCCATACATAGGGATCATTATTTCTTTTGAAAATAAATAGTAAAATTGGGTTTGTCAATCAAATAAATAACAACCACTATATGGTTCAAAGGGTTTATTAGAAGTAGAAGAGTACTTAGCAAGTGAGTTGTGCTAAGCCTATGGAGGGGATCAACTCGATCAATAATTGCTATTGATCTTGTGATTTTACTAAGGTTTAGGAACGCAATGGATGAAATTTGTGCGGTTGCTAGTGGATTGGGGTTTGTTTCCTTTACAAAAATGCCTATGGATTGTTCACTGTATAGGTCGCTATGTTGCGAGATTTTTATTAATATTATATGAACTATTTTTGTTCTTCCACTTTGAAAGATGGTGATCATAGTTGGATTACGAATTCACCGAGTTGGATGTTAGACATAATCAATGGTGATTTTGGGTGAAAAAATTGAGGCATTTGGTAACTTTTCAAAATGCATTTTTTTTTAAAATGAGATTGACAACTAATTCATAAAAAACTCAAGACCAAAATTTGAGAAAAAAATGTTTTTAAACAAAATTATGTATATAAAGGAAGAATAGTAAAAAATGATAAATTTGACAAAATATTTACAAAAAATAGCAAAATTTCATATTCTATCAATAATAGTCGTTGATAAACACTTATACGTTTCTATCAGTGACATTGATAGACAGTGATAGAAATTTATCAGTTTCTATCATGGATAGAATCCAAAATTTTGCTATAGTTTATAAATATTTTAATCTTTTTTATTATATTTAAAAATGTTCCTATATTAACACTTATAAAAAAAAATATATACCCACACATCCTAAGTGTTTAAAACGAGTTTTAAACTCGTTTTACCTAAAGTGTTTAAAAGAGAATGTATTTTATAAAAACATATTTTTTTTTCAATACATTATGAATTATTTTTCTAAAAATTGGAATTGATTTTTGCAATTTATTTAAAGGATTTTATTCTCAATTGAACGTTCATCATTGGTGCAAATAATAATGAAATTTATGGGTAGGTGTATGCTTCTTTCAATCAGTTCCACGATTTTAGAAGAAAAATCCTTTGTCGTATAGCTAATAGCCTAATACAGTAGCGTGTTTCATATTCTTTTATTCTTGTTTGTATTCTTTTTTCCTACTTATTAAACACAAAAAGTTGAAAACGATGCTGAATTAAAGTAAATCCAAGGGGTTTTCTACAGAGAGAAAAATCAAAAAGGAGTTTGGGGGCTAAAGTGTAAACGGTCTATTTCGAAAACTACATGTCAATACATTTATAACTAGTTGACACTACGTGATTTTGGAAATTTACACTATGAATAGCTTATATCACATTTTGAATTGAAGAAAACGTGTGTAATCTTTACATGACAATAACGGTACATTTGTGTGGAGAAGAGAAAAAAGGACATACAAATTAAATAAAGTAAAGTGGTTTTGATGCCAAAGTGATCAAAACTAGAATAGCGAGAAAAAGTCGTAAGTTTTAGTTACCTTGTATGAAGTAATAATGATGTATTTATAAAAGTTAGATTAAATCTTATCTTATCTTCGATTTTTGTTAGGTTAAAATTCACTCGTAATATGATAAAATAAACGGTAAACAATAATGGAAACAAGAACCTAAGTGTCAATAGAACTTAATTGATGTTGGTTGAAAAACCATAGAAAAGAGCATTATGATGTTGCAATTTTGAAAGGGAATTGAATGGTTTCATCGTTAAAGCACTTGCAATAATTATTGAGTCAAATATATATCATGAATACTATTAATTTGTTGAAATCAAGAGACTGTTGATCTTACCTCCATTAAAACAATACATTTTTTAACATCTCCATAGTCAAATTGTAAAACGATGAATTTGACTAAGTTTTTTTTACGACATGGTTTCGAGTGTGTTTTTTTTAGTAATAGTTGGAATAGTGATTTCAACAAAAGAGAATTCGATACAAGCTCTTTAACAATTAAATTATGTTTTGTATAAGATTTTCCTATATTTAGAATTGATTTTCAATTATCATGTTTGGTTTAATTAGTAATTGTATTTTATATTTGAGAAAAAATATTTAACTAAATAGTTATGATAAAGATCTATTTTCATTTATTGTATTGTTAAATTTTTATATGCAAAATTGATATATGTTTATATATATCGAAAGAAAATTCAAAACATATACAATTATTTGTTTTGTAATATGAATTTGTAAGTTTAAAATTTTACCAAGTAAAGCGAGAGGGTTGCTCTTTACAAGAAAATATCAATGTCATGAAATTTTTTCAAAAATAGAAAAATAGACAAACTGTGTACATTTCGTAAAACAAAATTGTGTAAATATTTCATCAAATATTATATTTTTAACAATTTTTCTTACTTTGTATTTAAAAATAAAAAAGCAAAACTACATGTCGTTCAAAAATAAAATCAAGTCAAATCTGATTTCTGAAATCCAAATCTCTCAGCCGACCCGTCGTATGAAAAATACGGTCGGCTTTCAATGTTCAACAGCAACCGGAAAATTTTCCAATGGACGAATTTGGATTTAGTTTTTCGAATAATTACAAGAAAGCCATTAACTATTTTACTTGTTTCATTCCCATCCCAAGCTCTACAAGCAATGTCAAGATTGCTTCACACATCTCACAAGCATCAGGATCACCTGTACTCTTCTTCCTGGAAGAGTAAACCATCCACCCGTGATCAAGCTTCTGGTTCGGTCTCACGACAACAGAGCCAGGAACTTCTGCATCACGACATGTCACCAATCCGTCGCTTTTCTCCCCATACCGAAGCTGCAAATGAAGAGCACACAATGCCATGACAGCAGAAAGGGGAATCACCACGGGAACACACCGCCCACCCTGTACCACTGTGTCGGATTCTGTCCATGATCTTGGAAGAGGTAGCCAAGGTAGCTCAGCATGAGCTATGTGAGTCATTGTAGCAAGAACTCCTGGTGCAACCTGTGCTTCGGAGTGGAAGGAAAGTATTGGTACGTACTCGGGGAGGTTGTGGTTCATGATGAACTCTTTCCGCTTATCGTACGTTAGATCCTCCAATGCTCGAATGTCCCCCTACAAAAAAACAAACCAAGGATTCCAATTAAGAAAATGTAACCTTTATGATCTTGCATATTAACATGTAAAATAAAATGGTAACCTTAATAATCTTGCATATCAATAGCTCCATGATCTTCCGCGTTTCTTTGTCAGCGATCTGCCCGTTGCGAAGAAAATCTGAAGCCAATGGAGTTCCACCATATGGACTTTGTACCAAAGCCAAGCCAGCAACTTTGTCTTTCAACTCATTGCAGTAAATTGATAATGCAGCAGCAGCATCAACCCCACCCTTGCTATGGCCGAGTAGCATCACTCGCTTGCCCGAGCCCCAGTAAAGCTCCTCGACGTATTCTTTTAACTCCCAGGCATTGTGTTCAACAGACGCCTTCAAGCACAGAAAAGGAATTCAAACAAAACTATAATTTGGAAACAAAACCATACAGCAAGGGATGAGAAGGCTACAGTTTATTCATTCATTCGTCGAACGTACCGGCATAAGAGAGATAATCTATTACCTCACTATGAATTTTTGCAATATGGCAAGTAAGGCCCATCTTTGAAAAAAATTTCTTGGTTCCCACAAAGTACAAGGGACCATGATTGCTAAACAGACCTGAGAAGTCAAAATTTCCATTACGGATTGGAAATAGTAAAAGAAATACATCAAAATGATTACCAAAACAAATCAGGTTTTTCTTCTACCTGGAATCAGTAAATAAACAAATGAGTTGGGTAGTCTATGCTCTCCGTTCCTAAATTATCGAAATGGATGGAGTAGGATTAATAAATAAACTTTCGAGTTTGAGAAATCTTGAATACAAAAGGAGAATAGACATCATAGTTCAAGAAAGAAATGCGATTACGAATTAACATCATCGAATAATCGCCATTACGACTAACTCGAAAGTCAGGAATATGTCAGCAGATTGTGGAGGGTATGAATTAAATCTATCAGATTAAAACAAATGTATTATATTGTACTAAGTTTGGGAAGATTATAACCTTATATCAGAGAGCAATTCCAAGAACCTTGCTGTTCCATCAACAACAGGAGGCATGCCAGGAGTGGTTTGCAGCCATCCAATATCATTTGAAGAACCGAGCAAGGTTTTTCTAATTCTACACATTATACTGTATCAAAAAAGAAAGTAGTCAGTTAAGATCGATTCAAGTTGAAAGCAATTAAAGAACATAAAATATACCATCAGTCATTGGTTCATGAGAAAAAAAGCATAAGTTCAAAAATATGTGTTCATACTTGTAAAGGCAGAGTTCGACACATTGAATGCACGAGAAACAATTTCTCAAGGAGCATGATGCTAATTTTTGAACAAATTGTAAACCGTATAATGGGAGCATCAACCTACATCAAGAAAAAGTAGCTAAGAAAAATAGAAAAAAAAAGTCGCTGGACAGAATATGTTTGAACAAGAAATTCTGAGATCAAAACTTTAGAAGTGTATATATATAATTTACCCTTCAAAAATGGGAGATGCAACCTCGTAACTATAAATAGTTTCTACATCTGATGTTCTATCTACGAGCAGACCGTTTCTTGAATCGGAGGCTGGAATGGAAGATGGTGAACCTTCTGAAACAGACCTTAGCCTATTCTGACCAGAATAACTCGAACAAACTCCTTGTGGAACGATGATACAGTCGGTGAGAAATCTGTCGACATCTCTGGCTATAAGATCCTCTGCCCCATGCAGCAAACAGTTGTTATGTCCTCAAAATATGGACATCAAAGGACTAAAACATATTGAAATGGTTAAAGTACAACACTATGCAGAGTCCATCTTTACCGTTAGGATGAAATCATGAAAGGCAAGAGAAACAAGAAAATAAGTGATGGCACATACTCAAACTAACAAACCTTACCGATAAATCTGACAAATCGACGAGTTATGTAACTGGTCAATGCCAAGAGATGAGTAAGAATCTCATCCATTGGTGATACAATCCTGAAGATTTGAGGAGTATCACCATGTGCCTGAGATGAATTAGAAATATGAGACACGAAGGCCAGGCTTCCTTATGGAATCGGCAAGTTACATAAAACTAATCACACACACTGTACGAATTCGAAACTGAATTGCAAAGTTACTCACCGTGTAAGCAATCTCATACGAGTCATTCTGAGTTTGTGCATCTCCCATCCAATCTTCAAGTTCTGAGATTATGGTCCATAATTTCACAAATCAGATAGAAACTAGGAAGCTATGAGTTGAAGCAGAAGAATTCACAACATTACCATACAATATTGATATCTCCATCACACAGTAAAGGTTTAGCAACAAAATACTGCTACTGTGAGCATAACACTAATAATGACTAAATTTGAAAGTACAAGACCATGAGGGAAAGCTCCGAGGTGCAGGATACTGAAACGTTTGTGAGAAGTGTGATCCACAGCCATTGGAGGTTTGGGCCATAGTGGATGGGTTGAAGGTCATTGCTTCTAAGGGAACGCTGGGGACAATGACTATCTAAAACTATAATAATCACATTTTACTGCAATAAATACTGCTTAAAAGGTTTCAATTATCTACAGTAAACACTATTTAAAACCGTTTACTCTTTAAAACCCCTCGCTTCTTTTACCTCTATTATTTTTTTATTTTTTACTGTTTACTATTTTCTTCTCCAACTAAAATAATTTACGATCAAACAAAAACTATCATAACTCAACTATAATAACTACTGATTGAGTCTGATAACCTGACTGCTCTAGAATTGGTGAAGGCAGAAAGAGATGGATTTGACTAATGTAAGGTCCCTTGTGGAGTAGATTCTCGAGGTCAGTGAGAGCGTGGGCGTACATGTGAGGCAATTTCGACATATGGGTCAGTCACAGAATCAGGTGGCTCACCATTTGGTCTAATGGGTGATTAGCTGGGTTTGTTCTCAAGTGTGGTGGGAGAATTTTTCCCGTTTGGATCTATCGCATTTCTCAGGTGGATTGTTGTCTTTCTAGTTCTTAACTGACTTTAACAGTACAGATTGCTTTAAATTTCTTAAATCAATCTCATGATTCTTTTTCAAAGACTAAGAACTCCGAAATCTACTTTGGTATTCATTCAAGACCCTTCTAGTAAATAAGAACATCAAACAAAACAAAAACAGAAAATTCATACAAAACCCAATAAAAAGGAGAGTTCAACAAAACTAACAAAGCAATTTTAAAAAATCTCGAAAGAAGGAAGCACTTACAAGGGAAGCAATTCTGAAGAACGATCAGAGGCGAAAATGGAATCAGATCATTCTTCAAAGACGAAATCGACCCAAAAACTTAAATAGAAAGAGTGAAAGAGCAGCATTTTCTTTTCTTTTCTTTTCTTTTTCGACGCTGATGAGCTGAAAACGAAAGAACACGCAAAGGGAAAGAAGAAGAAGAAGGAAAAAGAGAATTGGAAGTGATAAAAAGTGAAAAAAAGGAAAATCAAAATGAAACCGATAGAAAGAGAAGTCATGCGGAAGGAATGCAGAATTGGATGATCTTTATCCAGTAGCTTTAATTTTTCGAATCATCGTTGGTCCCACGAAAGAGTCTTTGGATCAAAGGCATCCAATGGGATGTGGGCAAGTGCGATTCGCATAAAATTCCAAAAGATTTGGACGAATCTGCAAAATTGGAGAGATGGGTATTGTTGATTTTGAGTTTATGAGAAAAACCCAGAATTTGGATTTTGATTAAAAGGTTGATGGAAGAGAATTGATTAATTAATTTTGCAGAATGGTGTGGTGTCTTATTGCCCTGCTTTTGAGTATGGAGGTTACAGGTGGAGATTTTTGACTGAGAGGAGATTTCTTTTGCAGCGGGTTTTGTGGAAGTCGATGGATACATCTTTTCATAATAACTTCAAGCCAAATTCAAGATCCACTCCAAATAATAATTAAAAAAAAATACATCTTTTCTTTTAGTTAAAATGTTATTTTAATACGAAAATTAAAATATTTACCACAAAATTTTGAGATTCTATAAATTATAAAAATAGATAAACTTCTATCACTCGCTTAATCTATCAAATGTTTGTCTGTGAAATTTTGTTATAACATGTAAATATTTGATCAAATTTGTTATTTTTTACGATTTTCTTTTTAATGTTGATTGAGAGTTTTTCTACGCAAAAGGTAAAAAATGGCAAAATATAGAATAATTATTTACCCTCAATGAAAAAAAGAGAAAAAAATGACAAAAACTCAATTAAGTGTAATGAGTTTTTGTCTTTTTTTTCTTTTAATGTCTTATTGGAAGTTTGTCTATGCAATTTATAAAAAAAAAAGGTAAAATATATCAACTATTTACGTTCAATAAAGTGTAACGAGATTTTGTCATTTTTTTTTCTTTTTTTCATTGAGTGTCAATAGTTTATATATTTTTTATTATTTTTGAAAAACTCTTTTTTATGAAAGGAAAAAAACAAATACTTTATTAGAAAATCGCAGAGGTAAGAAGAACAAAGATGGATGTTAATAAAAACGAGCGAAATTTATCTTTTTAGTTTCTAGGTTTTGATGAATACGTGCGTTTAGTCCTTAAGTTTTAAAAATATACATTTTGTCTTCACGTTTATAACAATAGTCTCATAAGTGTCCAAGACTTTAATGTACCTTTTTAAAAATAAGTTTAAAATATCTCTAAATAATTTTACATTTTTGTATTAAATAATTATGTGACATTTTAAATTAGAAGAATAACTTAATCATATCTCCTCTAGAATTAATTTTAAAATTTTTGATATCATATAATTATTTTTAGAAAATCAAACCTAAAATACTTATATGACCTTATAAACTTATTTTTTTAAATCTTTGGAACTAGAAAGGTATATTTTGAAAACTCAATAACCAAATAAGTTCTATTGTTATAAACTTGGGGACTAAAAATGTCTATTTTTAAAACTCAAAACCAAAACTTGGGAACTAAACAGGTAGTTTTTCCTAAAATCAATCCGACTTAAATCATAATGGGCATATATCTCCGGAGTTGGTTGGAGTATTTTTTAACTATCCAATTTTAATAAATTTTAACTTTTAGTTTATTATTATAACTTTAGGTTAAAACATTGATTTAGGCTCATATACTTTGAAAATTTATATTTTATCATTTGTACAACTATGAGAGTCGAGGCATGATTACACGCAAAGTGATATATTCCTTATATGAGTGCGATCGACATTTGTTTTATCATAGCTATTCATATCAAAATGATGAAATTTTTCGTACATGAGCCTGATGTATACCTTATATATAAATAATTGCTACATTTTTTTTTATCTATTTCGAACTATTTGAGTTGAAGTGGTTACACAATAAGTTGGTGTATCTCTTTTATGCATTGATGTGTTTTCAAACAATCGTGTTATTTTTCTTCTTACATATCATAAATTTATATTTTGTTTTGTAAACTATAATGCCTCACAAGTTTTTAGTTTTAGTTTATCTTTTCTTTATTACAATACGCTGAGCTAAAAAAAAAAGACTTCAAAGGTTAAATTTAAAAAAATAGGTTTAAATTCTATTTTGGTCTCTAAACTTTGTGATTTTTTTCTACTTTTGTCCCTAAAATTTAAAAAATGTTTGTTTTGGTCCCTTAACTTTTTAAAAATAACATATTTTGTCTATACTAAAAGTCTGTTAATTTTTGTACAGAACGATGAGTTAGCTTGTATATGTGATGAATGACTATACTTTTAAATGAGATAATTGGTTGGATTAGGGGCCATACAGTAATAGGAGTGATCATCAGTCATTTGGAGTCGGTTTTCCAACCAAATCACCACTTAACCGACTATGATAAGTTTAGTAAGTGTTCAAACCAACCTCGACCATTTATGAGTGAATGTTGGTCAACCGATTAATTTAACTCCTTGAGATATTTTTTTTAATTTTCTTGATTTCGAACTTTATCGAACTGACATCGACCCCTCTTGTTCTTTGATCAATCGACTTTCGTTTCGTCGATCGACTCAATTATTTGGTCTATCATGCGCACCCTTAAATGGTAAATCCATGTTTTATTGAATAACTCAAAAAGTCATTTTACTTTCAAGATTTGATTGTCATCACTTTGGAGCATTTCTACTTCACTTCTCTCAAACTCATGCTAGATACAATTTCATCAGTTTGGGATATTTTGTGGCTCATTTAGGTTTTTTTTCTTCTCAACCTCCTAATTTTTTTATTATTTCTTTGTTTTTTTCGAGTGGAGGTTGTGATTGAGTGTGGAAATATAATTGTGTAGGGTTAAGGAAACCAATATGCCAATTTTTTTTTTATGTACTTAGTGTTTTTCTTTTTTGCTTTGTGAAGTAATCACAAAGTCGGAGGGGACGTGAGAGATTTGAGTTAGGAAAAACAAAATTATTTCTTATTTTATTTGAAAAACGTGTTATTTATGTATTGTCATGCAAAATTTATAGAATAAATAAAAAAGATATTTTTAGCTATTTATTAATTTGAGTAATATGATAAATCTAAAATCTAATATATATATATATATATATATTTATATTTGGGAGAATTTACATAAATAAAAAAAAATGAAAAGTATTTACGTTTTCAATGGTTATTCATTTTTTACTTTTAAAATTTTACTATGTAAACAGTTTGAAAATTAATTTTTATAATTTACAAATTAAAATAATACAAAATTTAAAGAAAAATAAAATTTAAACGGTAAAAATATTCACAAATATAATAAAATATAATTTTATTCACAACACATAGAGGAGTATATTATGCTATATTTGAAAATAGGCTCAACCCTAGAAAAAATTGAAAATGGAAAAAAACAAGATAGGCGACGTCGTTTTGGCTTGCTGACAATGGTTTGGATATCCGATGCCGGGAAACGTAATTGAGCTTCAGCACTGCGCTCTCTCTCACCTTCAATGGCGCTCAAATTGCCATTCCCCTTCTCCATTTTCACTCCTCAATTTAACCCTAATTCAACTCCCTCGCACCGTACTCTTACAGAAATCCGATTCTCCCGTTGGTATAATGCAAACGCCGAAAAATTCGAGCAGCGCCGACGCTCTCAGCAAGAAATCGAGGACGAAATCCGCCGCGAACGCCGCTTCAGTTCCGCCGCTAAAATCGTCGACCTCTGCGATTCGGACTCGCCCTCTTCCGCCATCGACCGGAATGGAACGTTCAGGTCCGTCGGCACTCCATCATCTCCATCGAGACCTTCAATCCCTGGTCGAAAATCCAAGTATTCCAAAAACCCTAATCCTGATTCACCATCTCCATTTCGTCAAGTTTCGAAGACCAAAAAGACCATGAACGCACCTGAAGAAAGACATATTGGCGTAGAAGCTAATGTTAGCCTAAGTGAAGATGGAGTTTCGTACGTAATTGATGGAGCTCCATTTGAGTTCAAGTATAGCTACACAGAAACGCCGAAGGTGAAGCCAATAAAGCTACGTGAACCGTATGCACCGTTTGGGCCGACTACAATGTCGCGGCCGTGGACAGGGCGTGCTCCATTGCCACCGAGCAAAAAGAAATTGCCGGAATTCGACTCGTTTCAGCTGCCGCCGAAAAATAAGAAAGGAGTCAAACCAGTTCAGGCTCCTGGACCATTCTTAGCAGGTTCTGGACCAAAGTATGTGATGTCGAGGGAAGAAATATTGGGTGAGCCATTAACAAAGGAGGAGATCAAAGCGCTAATTCGTGGATGCATCAATTCCAATAGGCAATTGAATATTGGTATTCTTACTCCCCAATTTTTTTACTTAGCGATTTTCTGTTTTGCCTGGACTTTCTAGCTATCTTTATAATCATTTTTCAGAACTCCATTGTTGGTCATGACTGAAAAATGCAACTACGTAGTATTTAGCTTACTGTAGAAGAAAAGTAGCTTCTCTTTTGTCTACCTTCAAACTTATTTACTTGCGGGGTTGATTTTTAGTGGGTTCCTGTAGTTGATTTCAAATTGGAGAAGAAAGATTTTTATTAATGGTTTGAGTTGTTTGTTAAAGTTTTGGTTTCAGTCTTATTGGAAAACTTGAATTTTATACTATTCGTCCTTTCCATCAGAAATACAGTATTCGTTGAACTCGAAAAGTACAGATTAGATCATTAGAATAAGCTATAAATGGAGAAATTTATCTTCTCTGCACTTCAGCGTATGATAGAATGAACTTACTGAACATTTTACTTTTGAATTGCTTTTAGGTAGAGATGGTTTAACGCACAATATGTTGGAGAACATACATGCTCTTTGGAAACGACGTAGAGTGTGCAAGATAAAATGCAAAGGAGTGTGTACGGTTGACATGGACAATGTGAAACAGCAATTGGAGGTTGATGCCTCTTTATACATAGCACGACGTATTACTACTAATTACCTTTGTTATTCGTCCTTACCAGTACAAATATAAATTAGGTTAATTAAATATTTTAGGCTTATAATTCGTGTTTTGTTTCAATTTTACCTTTATAGTTTCTTGTGGTGCTTGTAAAACTTTGTGGATTACAATGGCCATGTCTTTGGATTTGCCAGTGGCCAGTTTGCCATTGTCTTGCTTCTTTTTAAGTTAAGAGTTAGAGCCTAAACCTCCTAGTTCCTATCTTGTATCACTTCTTTGTTCCCTTGAGAAATATGCTTTTAGCAAATTTTGATTGTTGCTTCTAAATTATGTTCTAGTAACAAAATAATTAGCTATTATTTCTATTGGAAATGTATATGGCATGTGATATAGTTGTTTTGTTGGTTCCTAGACATTAACTCATAAGTTGTGTGGACATCTTCAACTATAATTACCACATGATCAAATAACCTCATTATTGATTCTTATTCTTCTGTGTTCTCACATGATTCTAAATCTCTGAACAATCCACCATTGACCCTGCAGCCTATGCATCACTTTATGCATTAAGTTGATTATAAAAAGTAAAATGTAGCGTCGATCTATGGTTCTTACTCATTTTCTTGTGACATATTTTTGGCAGGAAAGGACCGGGGGTAAAATCATCTATAGTAGGGGTGGGGCGTTGTACCTTTATCGAGGTAGAAATTACAACTATAAAACCCGTCCTCGCTTCCCTCTCATGTTATGGAAACCTGCTGCACCAGTGTATCCTCGACTAATCAAGCACATCCCTGATGGCCTTACACTGGAGGAAGTGACTGAAATGCGTAAGAAGGGACGGAAATTAATACCTATATGCAAGCTAGGTATTGGCCTCTTCTAACTCTTCTAACTCTTCTGTCAGGATGTTTGAAATATTGTGCTAAACATTCTGTTGTTTGTTTATGTTGCAGGGAAAAATGGTGTGTACTCTGCCCTTGTAAAACATGTTAGAGAAGCGTTCGAAGAGTGTGAACTTGTGAGGATTAATTGCCAAGGGTTGAACGGAAGCGACTTCCGAAAAATTGGGGCTAAACTAAAGGTCTTCTTCTATTTTCTTCATTTGATGGAAAAAAAACATCAACTCTATGGCCAATTTCCCATTAGGTTTTGCCGAGCAGTCTATTGAACCAACTTTTTAATCTCTTTAACTACAGGATCTTGTCCCTTGTGTTCTTATTTCTTTTGAAAGTGAGCACATTCTTTTGTGGAGAGGACGAGATTGGAAATCTTCCCTCCCATATATAGAAAGAAATCCTGAGGGAGCGAAGGCACATGGAGCGGACGAGACAACTATTGTTGCACCATCCATTGAACAAGATGTGTCGGTTGAGAATACCTTGACGTCTTTGGATTCTGAAGGCCACTCAACAGGAGGAAATGAGGACCCAGATTCTATGATTGCCGAGAAATCTATCTCTGCCGATGTCGATTCATTAACAACCACAATGCATGAAAGCAATTTTGTGTCATATGATAAGGAAGCTACGGGGTCGGATGACCAAAAATTGCACACAGCTACCACATCTGAGGATTTGGATTCATGGAGCACAATGTCTGGAGGTGAGAGTGAGACAGAGTCAGGATATGAATACTCCGACTCCGACTTTGACGAAGCAGAACCAATGGAACAATTGGAATTCGATTCCATTGCAGCTACAGGGAACTCAGAAACTAACAAATCGTATACTTCAGAAGGCTCACAAGCTCTCACCAAACCAACAAGCAACGCCAATGATGGTGTTCTTCAATTGTTGAAGCAAGCAGTTGAAAATGGCAGTGCCGTTGTATTAGACAGCTCTTTGTTGGATGCCGATGTCATTTATCAACAATCAGTTGCCTTCTCTCAGTCCGCTCCTCCATCACCCGTTTTTAAGCACGAACGAAGGAAGAAGGTAGCAGCTGATAAGAGCGAGGAGGAAACAAGCAGAGAATTGGAAGTGAAAGAAGAAGAGACTGCAGTTTCTATGGAGGTAGGAAATGAGAAGAAGAAGGATTCTAAAACGAAAAAGAAGAAAAATTTTGGTGAATATAATTTCAATTCACCACAAGGAAGCTTAGGAGTGGATGAACTTGCAAAATTATTGGCTTGATATGTACAGTTAGATACACTTGATTATATTAGCCAATCAATATTTTTAAAAATTAATGTCTTTGGCTTCACCACCTTATATATTTTTCCATGTAATATGTTTTTTTAAAAATAAAATTTAGAAATTTATTGAAAAATAAAATAATACGGGTTTTTTTTAAGAATAATAAAAAATACAAACTGCCAAAAAAATTCACTAAAAGGCAAAAACTATTTACAATTATTTTGCCACTTTTATTTGTCCAATTTGCTACTTTTCGTGAAAAAATTTCATTTTTAATCTTATTTTTATAATAGACGAATAATAGTCTAGGTTGTCATAAGTTATCAAAGAAGTGAATAATTTTATTTACATGGCTCTCATCTAAAGAAATAATTGACTTATTATGCATAAATTTGGATTTTATATCTACTAGAATTTTAGGTCTTTTTAGTTTTAGTTTTGAATCTAGTAGACTATTCATAAATTTTAAATTTTATGTCAAAGTTTTGAAGATGAAAAACTTAGTTTCTAAATTTCTTTTACAAATATATAAGTATGAAATTTAATATCATGTTCAACACTTCTCATTTATGAGTTTAGAAGAAAATTTTACAAGTAAAAATCAATTAATATTAAATAGAAAGAAAATAACGAACTAACACTTTGATCCTATATTAAGTATAACTTTGGTAGTATTGAAAACTGAGTCAATTTATTGCAGGTCCCTAATAAGCTATTAAGAATTGCGTGGGATTCATAAAATAAATATGTAATAAATAAAATATATTTTAAAAAACTGTAAAATCTTTATTGACATGTAATGTCAAATAATCTACATAACATAGTAACTACTACTATAACACTAAATTTTCTCATCTTTATTGATGTGAAATGGGCTATAAATAGCCACGTGGATAACCATACATGTATATATAATAAGCTAACAACAAAAGCATAATCTTTGTCTTAATATAAAATTACCCTAATTAAGATTAAAGTAGCTGATGAATTGAAGGCTTTTCCTTGTGAGATTGATTCAAACATTTTGTTGATGATGATCATCTCGAACAAAACTCTTCCAAAAAGGATGATTTTCCCAAAGAAGATAAATCTCTTCAATAGGAACTTGCTTCGTTTCAGGCAAAAGAAAGTAGATGAAGCAACTCATGAGAAATATCAAAGCTGCAAAGAGAATGAAAATGCCATAGCGAAGGTGACACATTGCGGCCAAAAAGCACTGAGCGATGAGGGCTGTGAAGAAGAGGTTTACGCAGACCACGATGCTTTGGCCGGCGGATCTTGTTTCTAATGGAAATAACTCGCTTGGAACTAACCATCCTAATGGACCCCATGACCGTCCGTACGCTAAAACGAATAGCCAAATTAAGCACACTAGCAATATGCTTACGCCTTTTGATAGCTCCTTTCCTTGACCGAAGTTTAGTTTTAGTGTTATTGCCACGGCTATCTGTTTACCATTTTCAAAACTATATCGATTATTATTAGAGGTTTTGTTATTAAGTCTAAATATTTGGTAAAATATACTGACAATTTTTTTTATTATATTATTAAGAAATATGCGAATAATAATAATAATAATATATAGTTGTATATACAGTAATTAGATTTAAAATAATTAAATATATAATAACATTTTTTAAAAATTATAAATATAACAAAATCGGTCCAAGTCTATCGATGATAGGAGTTTGTCACTAATAGACTATGTTGCAAATATTGATCTATCGTTGATAAATTACAAGAGTCTATAAACAATCAAAGTCTTTGCTATATTTACAATTTTTTTTTTTAAATGTTACTATGTACCTAATTATTATTCATAAAATTGTTATCAATTATTATAATTAACATAACACTAATAATGAGAATCGTTATGGATAGCACAAAAAATGAAACTAATTACAAAATATAATTATTTACACTATAAAGTTTTTTAAAAATAGAAAAAGTTGACAAATTATTTACACTATAAATTTTTTTTATAATATTTTATCAAATGTTCTATTTTTTACTATGATAAATCGGACAAGTAATTAGTGATATCATAGGATTATAACATTAAATTTGTTACTTTTGCAATTTAAAAAATACAGTGAAATAGAAATCATTATATATATATATATATATATATTTTTTTTTTGCTATTTTTGAAAAGTTATAAAAGGAAAAATGAAATTTTTTGGAAATTGATTTGTTTTTCATTTTTAATTTTGTTTTAAAAAAGAAAAAGAAAAAAGAAAAAAGAAAATTTCATTTTTAATTAAGAAGATAATATTGAAGCAAAATATAAAGAAAAGAAATATTACCATGTAGACGAACATTTCAAAACCAGCTTCAAGAAAGAATTTCCTTCTCCCAAATTTATCCACAAGAAACATCGAAATCAAAGCTGCAACAACCAAAGCTCCGCTTGTAAACGCCGACGAATACAAAGACGCCGCCGATCCAAACCCTAAGCTCTGCAGAATCACCGGAGCATAAAACAGAATCGAATTATTCCCTGTAAGCTGCTGAAACGCCGGAATCCCAATCGCTCCGATGACCAATTGCGGCCGATTCTTCCGCCGCAACAAATTTCTAAACGGATTCTTCACAGCCCTAGCCGCATTGCTCGCATCAACAAGATCCGCGAATTCCGCTTCGATATTCGTTGTACCTCGAATTTTCTCAAGAACTCTTCTCGCTTCCTCTAATTTCCCCTGTTCCACTAAACTATTCGGCGTTTCAGGAAGAAATAATCCGCCGATGAACATCATCGCCGCTGGAAACGTCGCTAACCCTAAAGATAATCGCCATCCCCATGGATGAATCTTCTCTGTTCCGTAATTGATGAAATTGGCGATCAGAATCCCTAAGCAAGTCGTCAATTGGAACAATTGGTTGACTCGGCCGCGGATTTTGGCCGGAGCAATTTCGGAAAGGTATAATGGAACGGCTTGGTTGCCGAATCCGATACCGATTCCGAGGAGGATTCGGCCGATGATGAGCATAGCGATGTTGATTGCGACGGCGTTGATTAAGCCGCCCAGGAAGAAGGAGACGGATCCGACGAGAATGCTTGCTCGACGGCCATAGTTTCTTGTGACGTGAGAAGCGAAAAAGGTGGAGAGGAGACCGGCGAAGTAGAGAGAGGAAGTGAAGAGAGTGAGAATTTGATCGTCGTATTTGCAGTAATCTGTTTCTTTGATATGAAGTTGTTTGCGGTTGTAGACTTTTGGGAAGAATTGCTT
This sequence comes from Cucumis hystrix, assembly GCA_025688845.1. Classification (NCBI taxonomy): domain Eukaryota; kingdom Viridiplantae; phylum Streptophyta; class Magnoliopsida; order Cucurbitales; family Cucurbitaceae; genus Cucumis; species Cucumis hystrix. Next base: position 17,919,295 of record CM046887.1, on the reverse strand, counting down.
CAGGAAGTCGTCCATGGAAGTTACTCCACCTGAAATCCGCCATTGCAGTTTCTGCTTCAGAAATTTGCTACTTTTTGAGAAAATTATATTGTCGTTGGGAGTGATTTATTTAAATTATGAAAATCAGTTGTTTAGTTGAGATTACTCGAAAATACAATTCAATAACTAAAAAACAATTTAACGTATAGTTTTATAATTTAAAACCCAATTTTTATATGATTTTGAGGATAATAAAAGTGATGTTCATTCAAAATCACTTCGTATGATTATGTAAAAAAATATACAAAAAAAAAAAGAAAATTTATCGTAACAAAATCGATGTCATTACATTTTCAGATAGCACTCTAATAGAGTTTATTTATTTATTTACTTATCATTATATTTGCAATATGCAAAAAATAAGTACATGAGCTATTTTTTTTTTGTTATTTGATATAATTTCTTTATTATTATTATTATAAAAGTTTATATTTGTGTAAATGGTATGATATAAATTGAATCTTTACGTATCTAGTAAATTTATCATTAACGTCACGTTCGAATAATATAATTCTGCTCACTAATTCTAAAAACAAATTTATTGTTAGTTTTTTGAAAGACTAAATAGTTACAAAACACATCTATTTTTTAAAACTAAAAATAAAAACCAATAAAGAAAATAAATGAATTACTAAACTAATTTGTTGGTTTTAACTTTTAACTTTACAATTATTTACCCTTACGCCTTAATTTTAGGAAACAAAATTAATTTTTACAAATGTAAAATGCATGACCTTAATTTTTTTAGACACGAACTCCTTAACTTTTAAAGGATAACATTGATTTTACAAGTTAATATGAGCGTAAAATATATACACACAAGCTTAACACTTACAAAATTATAAAAACTTTTCTAAAGTTTATATAATATTATTTTTAAAAAAATCATATATATTATTGAATGTTATCCTTTAAGGGGAAAAACTATTTTTAAATATGCCAAATAAAACAAAATTATTATCCTTAAAAATAGGGAGAAAATAACAGAGAGGGAGAGAGAGAGAGAGAATTACCTGAAACACCAAGATCATAGCCAAAGAGAGAGCCTCCAAGGGCAGCAACAACGCAAGCACTGAAGAAATACCATGTGAATTTATACTCATAAAGATGAGCTCTTTTCAATTGCCCTCCATTTGTGAATCCACCCCCTGCCATTATTTTCCAATTTTCTTTTTCTCTAATTAACCTATGTTTTTCTTTATTCACTGCCAAAAATCCAACCAAAAAAACCCATGACATTAGATAATAGAGCGCAAGTTTGGAAGTGGTTTTCGAAATGTTTGACCTAAAGATTTGTGAAGTATAAGGAGTTCGGAAGAGTGAAATTGTTACAACTAGGTAAGAGATCGAGAATAATAAATAATCCTAACAAAAATTACTATTTGTTATATTTTAAATAAATCTTTAATCACAAAAATAATTCGTTGTTTAATCCTACCTTTTTCATTAAAATTCGTTCCAAAATTACTCTCAAGCATGTCTAAAACAAGGTTAATACATCAATGTTCCTATAAATATTCAATTAATTTCTCAGATTTATGTTCTAAAAAAAGTTGCTTTTCCTATGAAAAAAAATATGATCAAAGCAATAATTAAAAAAAAAAGATAGAAATAAACAAGAAGACGATCGTGAATATATATATATAACAATACCGGAATTTCGGTTTGAACGAAGCTGATTATATTGCCGGCGCAGCTGCGCCGCCGTGAGGGAGAGTGGCCGGAGAAGTAAAATCGAAACGGAAACTTTTTGTCGAGAAGTCGTGAGGTAAAAGAGAAACGGAGATGAGATGAAAACTGGTAAAGGTTAAAAAGAACAATGAGGATTGAAGAGTAGTGTTGATCTCTCAGATTTGTGATATTTATGAAATTATGAGAGGAGAGGCCTTGTTTATCTCTAACTTCCCCTTGGAAGGAAAAGACATAAATAAATTTTAGTTTATCTCAATATTGATAGGAAGTAAGGGTAAAAGTGTATATTACAAAAATTATTAGGTCAATTTAAAACTATATATCTATTTGATTCTAAATTTTTGAAACTATAAATTTAGTTCATTCAATTTTAAGATTATAAATATAAATCTAATAATCATAAAATTAAAATTAGTTTGTTAATTTATTAGATAAAATTTTAAATTGAAATTATACTATGTCAAGTTAAATGAGAAAATTGGATCTTACCTGTTTACCTAATGAAAATTCACCAGATTACCACTTTAATCTCAAATACAATATTTCTTCATTCTTCTTTCTGGTTTTTTCATTTTTTTTAAACCCGTTTGTTCCTGGCTTAGTCGTGCCTCATACAAAAATTTACCGCACCATTTTTTTAATATTGCGTTCTACTCGTTCATCTTCCTTTCGACGTCCTCTTTTATGTTTTACTGGAGTTGCTCATGAGATTTCAAATACAGGTATCATGTGGCTCTGCAAAACAAACAAGAAACAGGCGATGGGGAGAAAGTGGGAGCATTTAGCACAAGCATCAAGTAGCTGTCATGACTACTTTTGCAAGACAAACAATGAATATGAGTGAGAGGAGAGCTGAGTTTCAATCACTATGCACGCAGGTGATTCTCATGGTTAAATGAGTCTTTTCACAAGTGAAAGGTCATTTTATCATTATCATCCTTAGAAACAAATTTCCTGTGTATTGACAAACGTGATATATTTTAGTTTTTAGCTCCCAAAGAGATATTGTAAGAAGATGCACCACCCATTGACAACGAAATAGTTACTCAAACTCCATTATCAAACAATCAATTAATGAAAAATGAAATATAATCATTCTTTTAAAATCATTCTAAAATGTGTTAAACACCAAAAGTCACCTATTTAGGGATTAAAATAAATGTGATATGAATATGGAAAAAGAAAAGAATAAAGGTAACATGCCCATATATATTAATTATGTGCACCAACTTCTTGCAATAAATGTAATCACATTCTTTTTTCCAAGTCCTAACAAAACGAGGTTAATTAGAAACTTTAAAGTCAATGAAATTGCAACAAATGAAACTTTTAGAGTTATCTTACCCGACGTGGCTCATAAATCTCGTTGCTTTTATTGTAAAATGTTGAGTATGTCATTTTGTTTATATATTATAAAGAAAAAATAATAATATAAAGGTCCCTATTTTTAGAGATCGTTCCAATTTTATTGAATATCTCGAAAGAGACGTACAACGGTCTCTTGTTAGAAAATGTGATTTTTTTAAAAGGGAGTGGTTCAATAAAAGTAGAGTTATATTTCATGTTTTTAAATATTTGTATGGTAATAGATACATTAGTTTGATTCTAATCTAATATAAAGTTGTTTTAAATATTTGTATAGGTTTATAAATGGTAAACTAGTCGGAAGAAATGGCTAAATTATTTAACTATATTTGTGTTAAACTAAGTAATTTAAATTCATAACTAAAAAAAATGGAGAAAACAAAGAAACAATATATTATATATTTATTTATTTGTTATTATATTGATATTTTAGACCAATTGTTGTATCTATTTTTTTTTGTTTACATTTATAGTGAACTAATAAATTATTGATATTGATTGAAATTTTATGATTTTATTAAAGTGTTTCATGTCTTTCAATCATGAAACTATGGCTATTTCTTTTTTTATTTTTTGAAATGGAAAATTATTCAAAATTTAAAAAACAATTTAATTTTTAATTTTTAAAATTTGACTCAATTTTTAAAATAGAGATAAATACAAGATATTAATGCAAAAGATTTAGAGATAGGAGAGAAGTTAATAAACTTAATTAAAAAACAAGAAAAAACAAAATGGTTATTTAAGATCTCGTTGGGTAACCATTTTGTTTTTTGTTTTTGAAAATCAAACATATTTTTTCTCCATTTCAAACAATGATTTGCATCATTTTTAAGTACAATGATAAAACCACTTAAAAAAATTAAAGTTATTTTTTATAAATGACATTTGTCAAAAACAACAAATTTGATAAAATATTTACTAACACATAATAAAATTTCAGATTATGTCAATAATAGACATTGATAGACTATATCAGTGGCATTAATAGAGTAATAGAAGTTTATCAGTTTCTATCGTTGATAGAACTCAACATTTTTCTATAGTTCTTAAATATTTTAGTTTATTTTGTCAATTTAAAGGTAAGAGTAATATTGAAGTTTTTTAAGAATAATAAAAAATACAATTTTTTACACCTAAAAAACTAGTACAAAAGCTCATTACATAGAGTGTAAATAGATTATGTTACCGTGATTAACCATATCACTGGTAAGAGTCTATCGTTAATAGATTTTGTTATATTTGCAATTTTTTATAAATATTGATCTACACTTAGTATACCTAAAAGTATTACTTGATGCAACTATCTACAAAACTCACTTAATTTCAATCTTTATTTATTTATTTTAATTATAATTGGTGGCAACTTTAGAAATAATAATGAAGCATATGACAACATTTAAAATAATATTGTAAATAAAGCAAAATATATTGGTGATCGAGACTATCATGGTCTTTTATCATTGATAAGAGATTACCTATATATTTGTAGAATTAAAACAAAAAAATATAAAATATTCAACAACCGACCGTTTAGAAAACCATGTTATTATTATTATTATATATATATATAGTTCCGAAAATTATTTAGCAAAGGAAAAAAATGGAAAAGAATAAATCCGAAGAAAAGTAAGAGGAAGGGGACAAAGAATGGTCACGTGCCTAAAAGAAAGGGACCGAGCGAAAAAGAAAACTGAAAAAAGAGAGAAAAAAAAGGATGAAAACATTTCTCACAGTTGCAGATTGCCGAAATTTCCATGGCTGTTTCTCTCTGTTCAAGACGCCATGGCTGAGGCTTTAGGGTTTCCATTTCAGGTATTTTTATGGTTTTTTTACCCCTCTCATAAGTTTGCTTGTAGCGTGCACTCTTATGGTAGGTGCCTCTGATTTGGCATGTAAAATTTCATTTATTATCTTCGAGGATTTCGACTACTTTCGGAATATGTCACGATTCTTAATTTGAATTCTGTTACTGTTGTTGCTTTGGATTCTAAAGCTTTTCTTCCGTCTAGATTTTCTCCTCTGTGATGTTGGGTTTTGATGTATTTTGTGATTCTGAGTTGTCTTGATATCTTTGTTAGGGAGAATTAAGCGATGTTATTATTAAAAGAAACTTCATCCAATTGATATTTTCGTTGAGCATATAGATGTTGGAATTTTTGGATTTAGTGAAGATAGATGGAGCAATTCTTGCATTATACTCTTGACATACCCCACATCAATTTATTTAGGAGACTTTGCCGACCTGGTGATCTGGTTTGGTAGGCTATAAGAATTGATCAGTTTAGTTACGATTTCGTTTTTTGTTGTTTGCTTTTGAAACTTATGCTTGTTTCATCCTGAATTTTCAATTATGGCTTTCATCTTTGTTGAAGAAAAACTTGAATTCTTAGTCAAATTTTATACAAAAATAAGTTTTTCAAAACTGCTTTTTTAGTTTTCAAAATTTGGCTCAGTTTTTGAAAACGAGAATTGTTGTTGCTAATTGCGTTTCCAGCAGATACCTTGGTTTTTCTGTTATTGGTATTAGGGGGTGCATAATATGTTGTGGGGAATTATGTCAATGTTACCTAAAAAAGAAGTGATAGACCTTGACTTTGGATTGCATGACGAGGAACATGCATTGTTTGTTATGATATGTAAGTTTGATTGAACTCTTAGATTGGAGTTTATAATGAAGACCTAAAATGTTCTTGAAAAGTCTATGAAAACACATAAAAGGGTGCTTTGGGGGGGAACTTTTATTTGTGCTCACTTAAATCACCATTTGCATAGTTCATCTTAATCTCACTCTAATTGTTTGTGTTCTGACTTTTAATTTTTAACTTTGTGTTTTGACTTACTGATATCACACGAGCTACAGCTGCGAATTGTTTGAACGATATACAGTAACTTTATAATTAAGTTGTCACACATTAGTAGTCTGTTAGTTGGAAATTCTTCATTTACAATTTTTTTCTTTTCTTTTTGTTTGACTCTTTGTTCTCATTTAGTACTGAGGTAGACTTAAATTTCATGAAATTAAATGCTGTTGCTCTACATTGCAGGTAATTGTATATTGTCATTAACTGCACTAGATGTCTTGATGCCGCATGGGAGATTTATTCTATTTGATATTTCTTCCATCATTATCGGTGATAAGATTGAATTCTCTGAGGATTATAGATCTATTAACGTCTAGTGGGCAATTTTTGTACAGAAACTAGGGCTGAGTGTGTATGTCTGTTGTTTCGTCCCTACATCCGCTGCCAAAGCCTTACGCACTGGACGTCATAGTGGATTGATGTCATTGAACGTTTAGATTGAAAAATGGAGAGTGAGGATGGGCTTGAGCTTAGCTTGGGTCTGTCCCTGGGTGGAGCTTCTGTCAAGTCTAAAGGTAAAATTACTAGCTCTTCAGGTGCAAACGCTGAGGAAAGCGATAAAGGCAATAAATTGGTGGATGATTTTAAGAGTTTTCTTCATGGAGATAATCAGAGGCAAGAATCAGACACTGGATCATTCCAAAGTAATTCAATTCCATCTAAAGATAATTTCTTCAATGACCTGTCCAAGGTTGGTGTAGATGGAGACTCTTCCATCGATTTGAAGAGGAAAGGAGCCTGGATTGAAAGTAATTATGCAGAAGTTGAGGATGAAAATCTGCCGGAGATCGGCAACAAGAGGAAGTTGCTTTTAATGGAAATGAACAGTCAAAAGAAGCAGGAAAGAGCATCTCATCATGTGGATTTACATGAAAAGGGAAGGGCATCATACATTTCCTCTACCGAAGATGGTTCAACTGCCGAAAAAGGAGATGTAGTAGAGTCTAGAGCGGAAGGTTCGACATCAAGGTTAGCATCAAAACATGATGATAGCTCGAAACAATGTATAGTAGAAACTAGTTTGACTAAGGGTTCAAAGGACATCTGTGGATTTTCTGATTCAAGTGATGCAGACTTAAGTAGGCAGAAAAGATTTAACAGTTCATCAGTTGGAGTTTCAGACGCTGTTCAAGCCATGAATATGCATAATGTGCCTTTTCCCATATCAGTCAAGGATACTAACAGTCTTGGTGCACCCAGCACATCTGGTCATTTGCAACTTGGAATTCAGCATGTGCGACCTACTGTAAATGGTGACCGACCAGTGGCTGAACTCATAAACCCTCGAAATTTGCCTCTTATGGCTGGCATTTCACCACTTCAGATTTCAGCAATGGACAAAGATAAGACATGGGGATTGGTTTCTCATCCGCAAATGATCCATCATCCCTATGTTGGTGGTGGTGGTGGTGTATCATCTAGCTCAGGTATAGACATGATTTCGGACCAAAACAATACAGTTTCATTTGCATGCTATTGTTTCAACCGATCTAACAAATACATTATTATAAATAGATTTTACATTATGCTCATACGGTGTACACTGTACAAAACTTTCAGTTGATTACTTATGCTGTCTGTATTTGTATGCATAGCTCCTGGGCAAGTAACTGGACCTTTTTCATCCGACGGTTTGTTGTATGGAGGGAGGGTGACCGAACTTACTAAAGGCGATAACAAGCAGCCTCCCATGGAAGAGGGATCCTCTTCTCGAGCGGACCATGCAAAAGGGAGCAGTTCCAACATGAATGCAAAAGACGTATTAGAACGGTCAAAAACAGCCAGTGTCTCCCTCGATTTTCCAGCTATAAAGCCAGGCATTGCTGCAGACATTGAATTTGGGGGATGTGGTTCATACCCAAACCTTCCTTGGGTTTCCACCACTGCTCCAGGCCCTACAGGTAAGACGATCTCTGGTGTAACATATAGATTTAATGTAAACCAGATAAAAATTGTTTGTGCTTGCCATGGTACTCACATGTCTCCCGAAGAGTTCATTCGACATGCCAACGACGAGAGTTTTAGTGCACAGAATGACAACGCTCCCGCTCCCCCAACTATTCCAAATAAAAATCCTGCTGCCTCCGCACAAAGCTGATTTGATACCATCTACATTCTTTACGACCTCACTTAAAACAGGATAACAGGATCTGCTCTATAAGTTGTACATCTTTATCCTTAATTCTAAGGATAGCATTTACAATGTTTGCTTAGAATGAAAATGTCGGAAATCGAAGAGAAGGGTTAGTAGACAAGGTGGGTATTGAAGGCACCTGTTTGTAATTTATTTACTCGTATGATAAGGTAAAGCTGATGGGGCTCAAGTATTTCTGATGTATTTATAATTTAATTATGTATTATAATTCTCATCCTTAAGTTAAATAGTCATATTGACTGTTGAGTTGATTTTCACATTGCTAACTTCTAACAGTCTTTTTCTTGTCGATTAAAATCTGTAATTCAGGCAAAGTATGTTAATAAACTGTTTCTTTTTAATAAATATTTTAACAAATAATTCAAGCGTTTTTTTTTCTTCCACGACTATGTAAAATCTCATTCTTACAAATTATATGATAGTTGAAAATAGTAGCAGAAGTTCATTTCTCTGTCTAATTTTCAAAACGATTTCTGATTCAGACTGGCTGCTAGGGACGTTTCAACTGAGTTTGTTAAGGCTAAAAAGAAACTCACTTTTACTTTTTCCCTCGGAATAATGAATAATTGGTTACTACGGTCTATAATTAGATAGCAAGAAAATATTAGAAAAGAAAAATGAAAAAAAAATGTTATTCACGTGATAAATTGCGGTTGAACTATTGAATTTTATGTTTTTTGTAAGATAGATGGATAAGTTTGAAATGAGACTTATGTGTGTCGTGATCTATTTGGTCCAAAAGAATTTAGGATCTCACACTCTTAGTATTTATTCTTGCATTTGATTGGATACGATATCTTTTTTAAGTATACTTTACTTTAATTATTTCTAAAGTTTTTCAAAATTAAAAAATTTCAAAACCAAAATTGTACATCCTTCCCACTAGAGATCATAATAATGATGATTTTTATTTGAGGCTTTATTTCGGTCCTTATATTTTTAGTTGTAGTTTCTTTTGTTTAATGTAGTTTTTTTTATTTTAGTTGACCATTTTGATATATTCATTGTAATTTTATTATGATTACTTGTTTAGAAGTACTTCAACAAAACAAAGGCTTTTAAAGATAGCGCCGAGAGGTAGTGGGATGAAAAAGGGTCGTGTGGTTGAGATTAATTGAAGAAGAAGTCAGGAGGTAGTACAAATTGAAGAAGAAGCCTACTATAAAGAGTGAGAATAAGAGTTGTTTAAAAGAAAGAAAGACGAGTATTTAGATACTTTATTTTCTTTTCCACACTTATTTTCTTTCCACATACATGTTCATTTTCTTATCTCTAAAAACCCTACAACTAATAAACGACATATGGAATGCGACCGTAAAATCCTACACTAATAACAACAGAAGGAATGCGACCGCAGGTCGAGTATTGAATACTCGACCTGCTTTTTTCTTTTTACTATGTTTAGTGTTAAACGCTCGTTCAAAACTCATCCGGTTGAACTGTTATGTTTTTTTAATTAATTTCAAAACTACTATATTTTTCTAATAAGTTTGTAAAACTGCATTATTAAAATAAAATACACCTCTAGAACATGAGTACTGAAATAAACAAAAACTAAAAAATACATGACACAAGAAAAGTAGTGAAGAGAGAAATTAAACATGAGGTGTTGAATTTAGTTTGGGGGAACTAAAAGTAATACATATTGTTATTTTCTTTTTAAAAATAACCGTTTTTAAAAAATATAGCAAAATGGAGAAATAAATGATAAACAATATTTATGATCATTTTCAAATATAACAAACCAAAATATTTATCAAATATATCAAACTTTCATATTCTATCCATGTATTTATTAGACATTATAGATTTATATCAATATTGTATTTTATAAATATTCAAGTCGTTTTGACATTTTCAATAGGAGAATTTGTAAAAGTAGCAAAAATAAATTATGATAATAGAACCTATATCACCCACATTTTTAAAATTGTAAATTTAAAAGCAGATTATTGTCAGAATTTACAATAGGCAACAAATGTGCTATGAGTTATTTTTTAATTTTTTTTATGCAATTTTCCTTTTCAATAATTTGTTTAAAATATGGTTATATTAATTAAATATTTACAAACAATTTTCTTAATTTATAAATAGATATATATAAATCAATTGATTATGTTTCTTCGGTCTGCTTCGCATCGCATGACATCGATTTATTGGCTCGCGGGTTACAGCAGCGCGGATAGAACAAAGCGGACACACAACACAACTTCAAAGAGAGAGAGATAGAAAAAGAGAGAGTTTGTGAAGAATGGTGAGGATAACTCCAATGGCTTCCTTCTCCGTTCGCCCTTCTTTATCGGCATTTAGGTTCGCCGGATTTTCTCGCTCTGGCCTCTCTCTCTCCTCCTTCAACACTACGCGCAGGATCGCTTTGTTGCAACTTGGCAGTGGTATGAATTTTTCCGCTTCTCTCTCTCTCGCTCTATGTTCTTTCGCTGTCGATCCTTAATTTGTTGATTAGCACCATGTTTTATTAATTTTCCATTTCGGTTGACTTCTCCGAGATGCTTTTTTGCTATTTTTTTGTTTGGATATCCTCGCTTGCTGTGTACTTCTGTTCATCTCTGTTCGATGTCGATTAAGTTTGAATAATATGTTACGTCTTCTGTATTAGGTAGGGAATTTATTTAGTGGCTCGCTGGCTTAAGATGTAATTGATTGTTGTTGTGAATTGAATTTGGATTACGGTTTGTGAGTGTAACGATTTTCATTTCATATATGTGGTTTCATCTATGGATTTACTGATTCTCTTTTGGCAACAGTTCGGTGAATGTTCAACGTGAACAATTTTGTTCCTAAATTTTATTTGTGTTTTTCCATATGTGTTGAAGTTCTGATACGCATTCGTCTCCATCAATCTCTACTATTCGTTCCTGAATATTCCTTATCTGTCGAGAAGTGTTCGTCCATAAGAATAATGTTAATGACATGAATTTCCTAACAATTTCATTTACATTTTGTTTTCTTCTGTGTGAACTCATGAACTGTGTTGTAACTTGTAAGTGAGTTGAATGGAATAATCTGTTCTATATTATCAATAATTTTCAAGTGGTCTTGATATTTGGATACAGATATCGATTTACTTATCCGTCATTTATCTGTTTATGGATGTTATCGTCTTTGATAGCCAGTGCTTTGCCGTAACCTTTGTTAATTATTATGCCTTTTTTCTTCACGGTGCTTTTGACATAAATGTCTGGTGGAAGTTTAGTCCTCGACACCAAAAATAGTTTCTACGCACTAGTGAGCAGAAAAAAAATTGTTAATGACTTGTTGATAACTGATAATCTGATATAAGGCAACTGCATGATCATAAGTTGTTTTTACAGCTGTTCCACAGTCGCAATACTTTGGTCTGAAAGCTTTTGATATATTAAGGGGAGAAGGAAGCAACATAGGGATGACTATAGCTGGAAATGCAGCCCAAGCAAGCACTAGTTCTTCCTCCGAAAATCTCTTAGACTGGGTGAAACAGGACAAGAGAAGAATGCTACATGTTGTCTATCGTGTTGGAGATCTAGACAAAACCATAAAGTATGTTTGTTTTAAACAGCATTTTCAATTTAGTGCAGGAATAAGACAAGAAATTCTTAAAAGAGAGTGAGAGAGAGATAAGATGGTGAAGGCTGAAAGACCAAAAACTGATTGTTTGTTGCGCAGATTCTATACAGAGTGCCTTGGAATGAAGCTCCTGCGAAAACGTGACATACCAGAGGAGAAATACACAAATGCCTTCCTTGGGTTTGGTCCAGAGGATTCCCACTTCGTGATCGAGCTCACTTACAGTAAGATATGAGCTATTTAGCAGCCGTTTGGCTACTTACGTAATTTCAGAAATTTTTGTTTTCTTCTGTACTTTTCTGAAAATGGTGTATTTAATAGGATATTTCCCTATCAAGAATTTAGGACATACTCGTGGTCTCTAAGTATATCTAATTATTTTGACTCTGGTACATTGTTCCAGATTATGGAGTCGACAAATATGATATTGGCACTGGGTTTGGCCATTTTGGTATTGCGGTTGAAGATGTAAGATCCTCTGTTTGGAATCTGCTTTCTGTTGGTCTTTGCATGTTTGGTTTTATCCTTACTTACAAACCAAAACTTTTGGTATTCCGTATGCTTATGCAACATTTTATACCAAATAATTTAAATGAGCAAGCTAAAACGCAAGCTATTGTTCTTTAAATGTTGTTTCAAAGTCATTAGCATAAAAGTGAGTTCGTTGATAGTATAGCATGTGACATACGTTTAGATATATATAATATATATATATATTAAACCATGAAATTTGAGGTCATCTTTTCCCATTACAGGGCTTATTAAATTCTAAACTTGCAAATAATAATTATTTGTTATCTTTGATATTTTAGTTGATTCTCTATATTGGATTGGATTATAACTCTGGATTGTTTCTTTTTTCCTAAGAGTAAGAAACCTTAAATTTGATTTTTGTTTCGGTAAAACCTTTTTCTTTCCTTTTTAATCTTTCACCAGCATGTCTTGGGAAATGCAATTCTCTACTTCGCATGTTTTCTCATGTATGTGCACTTCTGATTGTTTCTTCATAATTTAACTTAGCTTTTCCTTCACTCTATTTTTTCTTGTGTTCCTATCCTATCTTATCAGTTTTACTCTTTTGGCCACCTATGCGTGCCAACTGCCCCACGGTCTACTAAAAAGGACATTAACAACATTTTCTCTTAAAAAATGGTTTCCATTCTCTTCCTTGATAGGTTTACAAGACCGTAGAACTCATAAAAGCTAAGGGTGGCAAAGTGACCCGAGAAGCTGGCCCTGTGAAAGGTGGCAGGACCGTTATTGCTTTTGTTGAAGATCCAGATGGTTATAAGTTTGAACTTATTGAAAGAGGATCTACTCCTGAACCTTTATGCCAAGTAATGCTTCGTGTGGGTGATCTTGATCGCTCAATAGATTTCTATAAGAAGGTAAGATTGTGTACTTGGGTTTCTTTCAAATGTAGTTGACAGTCTTTGTTTAATTCATTTCTTATTCTCTTCCTTAACTTTTATGAATAGCAATGATGTGAGTAATATTTACTGTTGGGCTTTCTTTGAATTTTCCATATAGGCTTATGGAATGGAGCTTCTACGTAAACGTGATAATCCAGATTACAAGGTAGAAATCTTATAATTGATTTTAGTTTAGAAGTATTGCACCTAAAATTTCTCTTTATATTTGGAAGATAAATTTCCGGTAAGTTGAATATTTTCTTTTTGAAGAAGAATTCAAAATTACAAATGTGTGGAGAAATGTGAATGAAATATTTTAAATGTACGTGTATTGGAGGAGTTGAATTGTTGGAAGGACCTGTAGAGTCTTCAAAATGTGTTTGTTGCAGAAAATAGGTCATTTTTTTAACACAACTTTCTTTTTTAAAATGCTTCCTTCATTTTGAGATCCATCTTTTATGTCAACCTGCATGCCTTTAGCTATCAGAATATGGTTGATTTTATCGTGAGTTTCCACCATTTATCAACTCTTTTCTTCTTCATTTTTGTACTATTTTTTATCCATATCAATGCCATCATAACTAATTTTAAGCTTGCCGGTTTCTATTACAGTCCTGGACTGGTTAAACATGTTCCATTGCATTTCATATTCGGATTTATTGTGAGTTTTGTGTGTGTCGGTTAACTTGATGATATGATATACTGATATTATGACTGCTCTTTTATAGTATACTATAGCAATGATGGGTTATGGTCCGGAAGACAAAAACGCTGTTATGGAGTTGACATATAACTACGGTGTCACGGATTATGAGAAAGGGAATGCTTATGCACAGGTACTATATTTTTTCCAATTTTCATCAAATCATTTTTCTTAACAAATCTTCCAAACATTCAGCTCGGTTTGGAAAAATAGTTATTATAGTTTCAAATTGTTCTTAAATTGTTGATTACTTACTGTCATTATTGATTTCGTGATATCAATAAATGAGATGTTACTGATGTCTATCTTTCTCTGTGAAAAGATTGCTATTGGTACAGAAGATGTGTACAGAACTGCAGAAGCAGTGAAACTCAGTGGGGGAAAGGTCACCCGAGAACCCGGACCGTTGCCTGGAATTAACACAAAGATTACAGCTTGCTTGGATCCCGATGGTTGGAAGACGGTAAGCTTCTCGTGATAATTCACTTTTCATGCCTTCACTTGCTTATCTTTTACACAAGTTCTTTCTTCGGCATCCGATTTTAGCGAGCAATGTTTTTCTATCTGCAACGACCTTCGCTAGCTATTAAAAGTAAAATTTAGCAGGAATGACAAAAAAATCATTACAAAAAAATCAGATAAACTAAATAACTAAAACTAACACACCACCATCCCAACCCTCTTAAAACATCCGACCTCAAACTGGATTACAAAGTAAAACAAAAAAAAGTTCAGCAAACATATCTTTCAGAGAAATTGATTACTGCAAATGTGTCTAGAAGAACACGCCATGAAGGTGCTGCGAATTTGTTAGAACACTTACTAACAAGAACAAGATCTTAATTTATTATAATGAACTATAAGAATATAAGAAAATACAGAGATAAACCCAAGTATAACGTACTTGGAACCTCCCTCTTGAGTATTCACACCCAAGCCCTAAATCACTCCACAGAATAATCCCCCTCTCTCACTTACCCTCCCTCCATTTATAACAAGACGTAACCACCCTAGTAACCACACTTATACAATAACTACTAGCAACTTCCTAAGTATCTAATTACCCTTATACCCCTAACCCTGGTAAACTCATGTATGCTGATCTAAGTATCTAACAGAGTTCAATGAAGTCAAATCTGTCTCCACGAAAAGCTTTTTCCTTAAATATTTTCTTGAATTTATTTCTAGCTAAATTGAAGGCCTTCGCAAAACTAATCCACAAAACCTTCTTGTGCCTACTGAATCCATAACATGTTCAATGCTCTAATATTTGGAGGCCGATTCCCAACCTAAGCAAATCATACTAATTTTAGGACCCTTCTTTGGAGGCCTACCCACCGTTTCCAAACTTCCTTGAAGTACTAACCAAATTAAATCATTCATTCTCACCTTCCACAAAGCTTGCACAAATCCTTTTAGACAAAGTTTAATAACCAACTAATTATTTGGCGAAAGATTGAACAAGAAATTATGAAAAATTATCTGGATCCCATCTCATAGGATCATCCTGGTTAGACTAGATAGATAGTAACAGTTTTTATTAGAAACGTCAAAGATTGTCGGAGAAGTAGGGAAGAATGGTGGACTATTATTCGCCCTCTTATCCTTCCAAATCCAGGTTTTGGACAGAGTGCTACTTTCCAAATGTGATGCCTTGAGTTTTTAAGATATTCTACCCACGGTTTTAGAACCTATTTTTCCTTATTTTGTGACTATCCATCATTTTCTGTCCCATACTATTGCTTTGTACCACAGATCATTAGGTTATTGAACGAACAACCGCAACCATTTCATAAATGATCACTTTTTCATTTTCGGTGTTTTGTTCTGGTGATAGTATTCTATTGAAAATTTAAAGAACAAAGAAGATTATCTTACCATACAATTCCTGGAAATTTCCTTTTGAGAGCAAAAACTCATTAAACTATACAATTGTTACATTGCTCTATTCCTTCCAACACCATTTAACAAAACTAAAATTGTTCGGTTAATTTACAACACCCCCCAAAAGTCAAAACTTAACGCATCTTGTTTTTACTTAATTAATAAAATGTAAACCTCTTTAATAATTTGAAAGATTAGAGGCTGTTTGATTTTTAGAGAGAATCTGAACTTGAAATCAACCACCAAAAAAATCGAGTCAGGCTATAAGGTATTTGGGTGTTTCGGTTGAACGTTGGCTATTCGGATGGTTTGGTTTTTAACGAACTCCATTTAAGAAAACTTACTAAACAGATTCCAAAATCGTATCTCTCAACCCTAATTTGATAATTGCTTGGCCTTTTTTTTTTCATCTATAATTGTAAGTTTATTTGTTTTCCTTTTAGAATTTTACTAGAAATTCAAATCCATGTAATTTCTAGGTTTTGGACAGAATTGAAAAATTAGGACATAAAAAATAATATATATATATATAAAAGACATTTTTAAAAATAGTAAAATATTTACTAGCAAAATTTTGAATTCTATCGGCGACACTATCTATCAATGACACTTATAGAAATATATTAGTGTCTATCAATGTCTATTATTGATAGAATCTAAAATTTTGTTATATGTTTGTAAATATTTTGTCAAATTTATTATTTTTTATAATTATCCTAGGATTATGTGCCCTCACATAGAACAACTTTCATGCGAGATATTCGAGATATGAAAGTTATCGCAACTCCTAAAACGTGCTTGATTTTGTTGTGTAGTTATCTAACATAATTTCAGATCAGGCACAACCTTTATTATCATCGTCATCATATTATTATTTATTTATTTATTTAGATCAGGAACTTTTCTCTTTTGGGAACAACATTTTGCCTGAGGTGAAACCAGAGTCCTTTTTTTAAGCTTCTTGAAAAACTAAGTTTCTTGGAATGGTTGCCGTTCCAATTCTTTGTTTTGTTTATGCTTTTTTCTGTTTTTCAAATTATTGTTTATAGAAATCAAGTTTGTTAATAATTTTTGTTTTTAAAAACCATATATTTTTTAAAGCTTTTTTTTTTTTTTTTTTTTTTTTTTCATTCTCAATGTTCTTTCATAATTTCAAGAGTGAGTTTCATTTTTCCAACATAATTTTAAAAATAAGTTTCTTGATTTAAAAAAAGTGAATTAATTAACAAGAAACAAATGTTTTACCTAATAGACCCTAAATGCGTTGCAGGAATTTTTGCTTGAGAACAGAAATTTTGCTACAAACGTTAACAATCTACTGTGCTAACAACACTTTCGTTGTTGTTTTTAGTGGAGAATATACAATTGTAAAAATTAGGATGCTTAGAATCATTAAAATTAAATGCAATAGAAATCACCTTTTGATCGACGATTTTCCTAACCAGGCAGGACAAGTTTGCCTATTTAACCTGAACTGTAGAATGTGTCTTTGGAATATAATAGATCAACCTATTTGATAAATGTAAATCATACTTTTTAAAAATTTAATTTTAAAATTTATAAGAAATTGAATATTTTATAAAATATTTATTCAAAAACTTGTCAAAAATAGAACATGATTTTATTCCGTGTTTAGTGTTAAATATAGTGATATTTCTATTTTGGAAAAAATTGAATATTTTATTTAGGGATTATTACAAGAAAATGAAAATGGTAAGCAAATTTGATCAAATATTTACATATAGAAATCTATCCCTTTCCATTTTATATTTTACTATAAGTTTCTATTCTATATTTTAGAATAGATTACAAATATTTTAATTTATTTTGTTATTTTTAAAAATATGTCAAAAGAAAAGAAATATTATAAAATCCAAAAAATGTCCCAAAAGAAGTTTATTTTGCATGTTGAAAGTTTTCATTAATAAAATGTTAATTGGGTGAGAGTGGAGAGAGTAGAAATACAGTGAATGAATGAAAAGGTCTGAAAATATATTTAATAATCTGAATACCTAAAATGAAAATTATTATAAATGATAAAATTTAAGTTGTAGTAAAATTTAAAAATAATTATAGTAAAATTTAAGACTATCATTTGTTAAGTTGTGCTATTTGAAAGTTGCAAAAAGTTGGCAAAATTTCCCATATTTTCAAGAACAGAATATTTTTGTTCTAAAAACTCTAAAAAAAATGACTTAGTGAAATCTTGTTTCTTAAAAAAATTTAAAAAAGTTTTAAAAAAAATGCATTTTTTTCAATTAAAAATATCTTGCATTTCTTTTTTAAATTTCATAGAGAAAAAAGAACAACTGATAAAACTTAAACGACGGTAATTTTATTTACCTGTTTTCTTTCTTCTATTTCGCAGGTGTTCGTAGATAACGTTGATTTCCTCAAGGAGCTGGAATGAGTCTTTCTTGTTCCATATTTTACCTTTTTTTTTTTTTTTCCTTCTCCATGAACCCATTTGTACATTTGAACTTGCAACAACAATAAAAAGCCTCTATTATGTCCATCAGCAGCAGCAGAACTTGGAATTTGCAAATTTCCATTTCCCATTTATCACTTTTTTCATTATTATTATAAAACTCCCCCCTTGTTTTTACGACCAACTTCCTAAAAGGTCCCTTTTGCCCCTACACGAATGACTTATCATCCCATCTCTCTCCTTAAAACTCAGGAAATTTGGTACCCTTAGCGATAAGTTGAATCCAATGTTTTCAGGGTTCAAGAAATCCTTAATTTAAATGTAAGATCGGCCTAGGTAAGTATAAGACCTTCAATTTAAACCTCATTTGTAGAATAACCATGGAAATATATTTTACCTGAATCCAGTGAAAAGATATAAATACCGTTATGCATTTTCTCAAAGCTCGATCATCAATCCTTACATAAATTTCACTCAAAGAGATGGTAATAGTGTCGCTTTAGACATTCTGCTTCTGGAGGTAATATGATCCAGAACTTCGTTGCATTCTGGGTAATTCGAAGAACTTTGAACCTAACTAATAGCTCTCCAAGTAATTATAGGATTTAACATAAAATCGACATAGTAGAGTTGGATTCTAACCTCAATATACCAGGTGTTAGCAACGACCCAAAGGATTCTTTAATCTTTGTAATGCCTAAAGAGGGATTTTTAAATTCTGCAAATCCATAGGATCAAAAGTAAGGATGTAAATTATACCATGTTCACAAATTTCGACAGTAAAACCGTTGAACAATAGCATCATAGATCATCACTTGCCCAATAGTCATGGATATGCCTAAATAGACAGTCCACATAATTGTTGCTTTGCTCGTTAGAAAAATGGTCGAATAATTCGATTCACGAACAATTTGCCAAAAACCTGTGTCCCTTCTTTAATCTTCTCATATTGCACAAATCTGAAGGGAAAAAATTCCTGCAAATCACACCTATAAACTGATAACAGAGCAAGTTATTTAAAAGAATTTCTAGGTATTATCAAAGATGTAAAACTGTCTAATATTCAAAACAGGCACAAAATGAAAGGTTAAAAGTAGATATATTTCATCTTTAAACTTGTTAATGCATTGTTTAGAAGCCCCTATATCACATAACTTTAACTCTTGGAAGATAAAAACTCTAAGTTCATTTCAGAAGTGAGAGGCTTGAAAAAAGATTTAGATAAAATGATCAAAGGGAACTAAAATGATTAAATTATGAAGGAAAGAATTGTGAAGTGGTGGGGAAAACTGAGTTGGATGAAAAAAAGAAAACCTGAGAAAGTGGGGGGAAAAAGCAATAAGCAAAACATTTAGGTCTTAAGTGTAAACAAAAGACATGAAATATAAAGAGTTTTGAAATTGGAAAACAAGTAGGGAAAAATTGCAAGTAAACCAAGGTAAAAGCCCATATTCTTATCTCTTCAGAAAACTCCTTCAAATGTCCAATTAACTTCTTCAAACCTGCAAAGCAACATAAGCAAACAATTTTTTTTCCAAGATAGTCTTGGCACAATGCAACAAACTATAGGTCCAAAATAGAGATTTTTATAAACTAGTCAGTTCAATAAATTTCTATTGGTAAATGCCCGGAACCTAGTAAGTAATTGTAGAAGCTAATACTTAAACCCTATCATAAAAACCACATTAGGAGTTTCATGCTCTAGACTAATGCAGGCTGAAGAAAGTTTAAAGATTGCACTCACAATAATAAAAGAGGTATTATTGGGCAATATGAACAAATACTATCCATCAATATTGCCTTACAAAAGGAATCTTAAAAGTATAGTAACAAAAATTGGTTAAAAAGCACGAAATTCTTTCACACAAGTAATGTTACATAGAACCATAGGTACAAGATTGCTGTGATTCACTTCTATTTACACAGCAGAAGCCATGCTTTAGAAAGTTGGAATTCTGTAACCACCAAAGCATTTTTAGTCACCTTTGCAAAAAAAGGAATAACATTGAGCTTGCAATAGTTCAGGGACTAACACATTTTACGAGCAAGCATGTTGTAGCTTCTGCCAATAAATCATCAGAATCTCTTCAATTACATTGCAAAAAGATAACATCAAATCATCACAATTTGCAGCTTCATAGATGTAGAGCTTAGAATAGTCCTGGCCAGATCTGTTGCTAAGTCATGATGTAGTAAACGGTTAGAGAAAATATAAACAAGTTAGAGCAACAAATGGCAAAATCTAAACAGCACCGAGTCAAGATACTAAGGGCTTACCATTTTGATCACTTGGCAGATGAAATTCTCTGTAGTGATGAAATCCAGCTACTTGAAGGACCAATCCTGTGACCATTTCCCTGTACACGGTTTGGAGATTCGGTTGACTGCAGCGGTTTAGAAGAATTTCCTCTTGAGCTACCAGCAGGTGTAAATGATGAAGTCGCCATGCGAGGATCATTTAGAGCCTACATTATTAATATAGACCACCGGTAAGTCACTATAACACTAACATACAAGGGTAAATATCATAGTAAGAAATAATGGATGAAATTATTCCATAAGTAAGATTGTTTTAAAAAGGCCATAAAGAAGATCATTTACATTCATGTCAAGTGCATTATCAGAACTCAAATTCTTTGGAGTTGGTTGTTTAAAATGCAGTCGCACTGCAGGGCTTGAAACATTATCAGATCTAACACGATCTGTAACCTCTGCTGATGAATAGGTATTAAACCCACCTGATGAAAAATAAATATCAAGTCACTTACTTTAAACAATGCATGGTAAATTTGACACTGAATACGCATCCAGCAGAAACCTAACCTTGACGATTTTCCCCTTCCATTGGTGTTGCATGATGATTATGCGTACCGCCAACAACCGGCTGAAGTAAGAGGCAATAGACCATACTTAGAATCAAATCTGTTCATTCCAATTTCTCCCAATGAAATCATTACATAAAGAAAAAACTGCAAACCAGGGATAGATACTTACAGATACTCGTGGCTGAGTTCTGTTCTTCTGTGACTGCTGGTATTTTATGATTGTCCAGTCAAAAACATAATCAAATTCATATTCTGCACCAAAACAAATAATTAGGGTTCATGAAAGAACACAGGTCTCATCCAAATAGGAAAACGGTTGAACAAAGTTTTACACCAAAACATCACTACCTTCACGAGCAAACAAGTCACGGAACAATCGCTTTAAGAATCCATAATCAGGTCGCTGATCAAATGTCAGAGAGTGACAGTAATGAAAGTATGAAGCAAACTCCACTGGATGAGACTTGCATAGGACCTTTGAGAATGATAACAAAAATAGTTGCATAAGCTCCAGAGTATATACACTTACTCAAGACCCAAGAGATTTGGTTAAACATACCTCAATAGGAGTAGATAACTTCTTCTCACATATTTTATCATATTTTTGCTTCTTCGTGGCAGCTTTCAATCCTTGCCATGGAAGGCTATAAATTGAAATTTAAGTTATTAAGATATGCAGATAGAATGTATTTGAATTGGAACAAGGAGATATTAATACAACATCCTGTAGAATCTCACGACATTCTTCTGCATGAAGGAGGCACTATTATGCATAGCTAATTGATTGTAATAAAAGTAATGAGGGCAATGATATACCTTCCTCTCAAAAAGTACAGAAGCACATATCCAAGAGACTCCAAGTCATCACGCCGACTTTGCTCTAGAAGAAGACAGGAGAGAGGTTACATGAGGCTCGAGTTAAAATTCAATGAACAATATGCAAGTAGTAAACTCGGGAGTCTTGACTTACCGATTCCAAGATGAGTATTGCAACTAGCATAGCGAGCTGTCCCTGTTAGGTTTTTGTTCTCCCTGGTAGAGAATAGATTACAAATAAAAGAAGGTTATATCACAATTTCATATCGATTTAAAGAATGAGTAAGAAACTTAAAAGAAGTTCCAAAAGTAATTGAAAGGATACCTGTAGGGGATATGTCGGTTGGTAGTTGCATCTCGATATCTTTTTGCTAAGCCAAAATCTATAATGTAAACCTGACAACGAAGTGAAGCTAAGATAAGAATAAATATACAACCAAGAAAACGAAGCTTGCAAAAAAACTTGAAGCGATTCATTGATAATAAGAACAGATAAACTTGGAACAGAACTATTACCTGATTAGCTTTGCGTCCGAGGCCCATAAGGAAGTTATCCGGCTTTATATCTCTATGCAGAAATCCTTTGGAATGAACGTACTCTATTCTTGTGATCTTCAACAGAAAAAAGAAAATGAATGAGACTAGAGAAGAGACCTCAAAGCATTTAACACTTCCAGGTAAACACGAACATCCAAGACGAGAAACCACAGCAGGAGGTGATACATACCATTTGATCAGCCAACATCAAGACTGTCTTCAGTGAGAACTTCCTCCCACAATATACAAAGAGATCTTCGAGACTTGGTCCAAGCAAATCAAGGACAAGCACATTCTCTTCCCCGTCTATACCAGACCATTTCGTAGCAGGAATACCGCCTAAATTAAGAAGAAAACAACAATCAGCCGACAGCAAGAGAAGTTACATCAAACCTGGTATCGTCCTTCAGCACAAGCATTGAACTACACAGAACATGAAAAATCTATCAAAATCGCTTACGTACTTCCTCCTTGAAGAATACTATACAATTTAGCTTCATAAAGCAGTTGCGGATGCTTCGTTTTATTGTTTTCCTGCAAGAAAAAAACCAAACACATCAGTAAACGCCGGAAAATCCAATCCACGCATGGAAACTTCAACTAAGATACATCGGAGAAAGTATCCACAAAATACAGAAACAAACGAGGCAAAATTCGGTCAAACGATCCGAACTTACAATTTTCACAGCAACGATTTCGAACGTCTCAATATGAGTAGCTGAAACAAAGAAGCACAAGAATTTTCAGTCGTAAATCACAAAAATTCATACAAAATAAGAATCTAATTCAAACACATCCAGTCCTTAGAACGCACCGAGATAGATTTCACCGAAAGATCCGCTGCCGATCTTGCGGCCAAGCTTGTACTTGCCGCCGATTACGCGCTCCATACCGAAAAATGAAAGTGGATCGAATTTGTGGAGATCGGTCAGAGCATGAACGAAGCGAGGGTTTCGAAGATTGCGAAGATCAAATCGCAAACAAATTTCAAAAATTATATATATATAACACAAAAGAATAATTCAGATATATATATATATATATATATATAAATAAATATGTATATATTTATATATATAAAGAGATTAAAATACGAATAAATAATGAAAGAAACGGAAGCCACAAAAAAAGAAGACGAGGACCAGCAGGTAAAGGACAGGTAGACCAAGGGCGTTTCGTTGTTATACGCACTTCTTTCTAATTCTATTTTACCTTGGACTCCAAGGGATAATCTTCAAAGGTTTTTAGGGCTACTTCCGTAATTTCATCCTACGTGTTTTTATTGACTTCTTGACTTTTCTTTTATTTCCTCACCTTGCCTCATGAGTGTTCGAATTGAAATTGTTTAGTGTGACGAGTTACTTAGTCGAGATGTATAAGGTAAAGGAGTTAATAAACTTGAGTATGAAATTAAATTACACTTCTAGAAAATTTACAATCAATCGTGAAATGAAATAAAATAGAGAAATGAGAGAAGATTTTAAAATGAAATGAGTTACAGGTAAACAAATAGTAGTATGTTTTAAGGATAAGAACTTGAAAACATATTATTAATTTTTTTTTAACTTCTTATGATTTATGAATTTGAACAATTTTTTTAAAAGAGTATGCTTTTGTTTGTTGTATATTTATTTTTTAATATTAAAGGAATTTTTTTTATTTTTTTAAAAACAATGTGGTACAATGTAAAAAAAAAAAAATAGATGGATTCAACTCATGGGAATTGGGAAATGAATTTGATATGGTTAGAAGAAATTAGATATACAAAACCAATCTTAATTTTAAAGGATAAAATTAAATTTTAAATTTTAAATTTTAATTAAAACATTTTGAAAAGTCTAAATGGTACCTAATATTGATTTTAGAGAAATTGAATATAAAAAGATTAAAACTATTTTCATATTATAACAAAATTAAAAAGAAAACAAAACTTAATTTGACTCTGAAAAACTTGATTAATTTTAATATGTTTAAAAATGTCCTGATTTTAAAATAGAAATAGTAAAATAAATGTGTTTTTAAAATTAATTTAATCTCAATTTATTTTTCCAAATACAAGAAATGGCTATATATATATATATATAATTACTTGTACCTATCCCAAAAGCAATCCCCACTTTAAGTCATTAAATTGATGTTAATAAGTTGTGGAGCCCACAAAAATTTAACAAAAATGTGTTAAATAAGGACGAAGTTAATCACTCAAACTCAACCTCACCCATCCCAACTCCAAAAAACATTAAAGGACTTTCATTCCATTGCTTCCATAATAACATCGTTTAGGAATAATGTGGGGCTTAAAAAAATGTATAATTTAATAAGTCCGAAATTATAGATAACAATGGTAGATA
Source organism: Cucumis hystrix (assembly GCA_025688845.1). Lineage (NCBI taxonomy): Eukaryota > Viridiplantae > Streptophyta > Magnoliopsida > Cucurbitales > Cucurbitaceae > Cucumis > Cucumis hystrix. The sequence goes on along the minus strand of CM046887.1, from coordinate 17,894,660 downwards.
CTTTTGTAGTACTTAAACTCTACTTACTCAACCCGTCTTCAACTGTGAAAAATTTTCATCTAGATGGTAAGAATTGTATAAATTAATAAATCATTAAATAACGTGTCAAATAGCGAATGAAAGTAGTACATGGTAACTTTTCCATCTCCAAATACTTCATTAATGGATTGTTTTTGTTTTTTTAGTTACATTTTTTCACTTTTAAGATCTTTTTCCATTTGTTAATGAACATTACGGTGTGTCTAAATATTAGTTAAATTGATTTTGAATTTTTTTTAATAAATCTTAGTATATGTTCGAGGTTGACTTTGAAATTGTTAATAGCATAGTTGGAATGTTTAAATCACTCTAAAAGCATACCTTTAATTACTCAAAATTAATTTAATATTTCACATCATCTTAATTGATCACATCAAATAAACCATTTATTTTAAAAGAGAAATGCAAATTTAAAAGTTATTACACTATTTTTTTTTTTTGTTAAATTATTAAGTAACTGATTAGTTTGGCAGATTGCTTTCATTATTTTATTTTATTTGTTTTTGTTTAATTAGAAGTTTGGTGTTATAAATTAAATTATAATTCCTTGGGTGTGACGAAGTTGGGATATATACACACATATATGGATTCCCTTTGAAGCGTAATGTTATTTATTTTATCGTGTTCCTTTTTTTTTTCTAATTTTTTATTTAGCACCGTGTTGATTTCTTTTTTAATATAAATTAGTTTGGCCGCTCAGTTTTTGGCTCAAACTAAACTATGCAATTCCCGGCTTGTTCACGTCCCTGAAGTTAAATTAATATTTTGGTTTTCTACTTATTTTATTTTAGTATTTATATTAAAAAATTATCAAAAATAGTAAATTTGAAAAAATATTTACAAATAGCAAATTTTCAGATTCTATCAATAATAAACATTAATAGACACTAATATGTTTCTATCAGTGACGTTGATAAACATTGATAGAAGTTTATAAGTTTCTACTATTGATATAATTCAAAATTTTACAATAGTTCGTAAATATTTTAATTTATTTTTTTATTTTTAAAAATATCTCATATATATTTATATTTGCTTTGAAAATGTCTTTTCAAGAACAAATTGAGGTATGAAATTTGAATCCAGTATCGGAACATATAAATGCCAGTTGAGCTGAGCTCATGTTAGCAATATATAGAAATTGTAAAAAATAACAAATTTGACAAAATATTTACAAATGTAACAAAATTTCAGATATTTATTAAGCCACTTATATGCTTCTATCCGTAGTTTATCAGTATCTATCGTTGATACATTTCAAAATTTTACTATATTTTGTAGATATTTTGTTCAGATTGTTAGAACAATTATAATTTGCATTATTCCACGTCACGTTTTTTCGCGACTTGTAAGAACAAGCAAATGGTTTTTACAATTTTCTAAAGAAAAAAAGTTTTAAAAAACATTAAAAGATGCTTCAATTACTTTAATTTCCTATTTCAAAGAAGCAAACTAACAAATAAATAAATTTCAACACAAAATAAACAAAAATGGCATATTTTACTCACTTTATTTGGACATATATTTTCTTTGGGTAAAATTCAAAATCAAACCATTTAAATTTATTTTTTAAGAAAGTCATTAAACATCCTTATCAGGGCGTAGGTAACCAACAAATAAATAAGTTTAGAATTATTTAAATCATGTCATATCTTTATTCATTCTGACTTTTAATTTCTAATAAAAACAAAATTGGTTGAAACACAATTTTTTATTTTACTATTTCAAATTTAGTTTCAACATTTAAAAAATGGCTAATTATATAGTTTACGTATATATGATGTATATATTTAGAAGAAATTTTCTAAAATATCTAATTTCAGTATTGTCATTTTCAAAATAATTACGTAGGTGTTGTAAATCATTTCAAATTAATTTTAATGGCATAAAAATATACTTAAAAATACAAAATAAAATACTGAAATAATTGTAGTGTCACAAGAGCTATAAAAATTAAACAAGCAAACCATTTTTATTATGAAGACTGTTTCAGGACAAAATACTTCGTCATTAAGTTAGAGAGTTTTATAGATTGCGTTTATTTAAATCTTAAGGTATAAAACGTAAATAATCAATTACAAAACTAAAGAGCTTTTGAAGACACCACCCTTAGACCTCGTAGCAGTTCATAGTGTCACATAACGAATTCAAGGCATTCCAACATTAAAAGAGGTTGGTAATTGACCTCTTGATGACATCGTGAAAGAGTGAACCTTTTTCTTTTTCTATCTTCCTCCTAAATCATGGGTTTTGGCAAGGGTTACTCTTCTTCCTCTTCTTCCTCTTCTCCTTTGAACATTTTGTTTTCCATACCATATATTCGCAAGAGCACCAACTTGTTGATTAGCAAACATTCAAATACTGAAGAGCAAGACTAGGAGAAAACGGCACAAAAAGAAGACAGAACAAAGAGATGATTATTATAGTTGAGTTATAGTAGTTTATATTTGAAGTGTAGATTATTTTAAATTATAAGTTATAATATTATGTGTTTATGGTGTGTAAACTATTTTAGTTTAAAAAGAAAAATAGTAAACATTATAGAAAAATATAACAAGATTGGTTATAATAGTATAAGGATAGTCCTTGTACGAAACGTCTCAAAAACAATATATGAGAGAGAAAGGGAACGAAAGATAGGAGGGAGAAATAGCGAAAGTGTCCATTCCACATGCACGAGAGAGTCTTATTTTGCATAGCCCAATCAAACCAAACGAATTGGGCATTCTAAAACGTTAAGAACACCTTCTTCATTGGCAGTCAATTATCAATTAACGTAAACAAATGTGTAAAATTTTAAATTATAAATTCGAATTTGATTATTAGTAGAAGTTAATTTTTAATACTATATTTATATACTTAATTAGGAAAGTAAAAATATCGAATACGCACGTTATTAACCTACTAATTGATCATGTGTTGAAAGGATTGTGCCCACGTTTTAAATCTATAATGTTAGATTTGGTTAACGGTTAGGTTGTACCCTTGCTTTGATATGATGCATATTCCTTCTTTATATAGAAACCTTTTGAATGAATTAAAAATATAGAAACGGTAACAATATCAAGTTTTTGTTGATTCTCTTCACGATTTGAACTAGTGTCTTTTGATTTGAGGTTTTTTCGCTCTTTTGTTAGTATTTGGTTCAACTCTACTACTCATGTTTTAGCTTCTCGTGTTTGTCGTCTCAAATTTTTACAAATTTAGTTTGAAAATTGTTTACTTTTTGGTTTGTCTAGTTCTTCTCTCTTTTTTTTTTAATCGTTGGACTTAAAATAATTTATCAATTTAGAAACTCGTATGCTTTTCATTGTGTGTTATGATTTTACTATACTTTTAGACGTATGATTTAAAATTGGGTCAAAGTTATTAAAATATGGAGACTATTCTAAATTTGTGAAAATTTAATCTTATTGTTCGTTTTTTCTATTGGGGTGGATTTAGTCGAGGATCTATTTAGTTGTTTGATATGTTTGTTGTTATAAAATGTGCACTAGCCAAAAGAGATAATCACCATGAAAGCCAAATATTATAATAAACTTGGTTTGGAGTTGAGCATTGTATTGTGGTTATGTAAGATTGGTTAAAGTGGCGGTTAAATTGACCTAAACACTCACGAATAGTAAGAAGAAAAGTTTAGCATTCTATTGACTAATATATATATATATATATATAAATTCAAGGATGCATTTTGATGGAAACAAATAAGTAGTTCGAAAGAATTGTTTTTTAGTCATGAAACCGAATAACGCAAGTATAATGCACAACACATCAAAAGGCTATTTGACCAATTAAAGTACTCAACTCCTACTTGTTCGTCTAAATCTCAAGAAACGATTTCTTCGTACCTACACGAGACTAAAAGCTTTATCTATACCTTTTGAAATTAGTTTAGAAGCAAAATAGTAATATAATTAAAAACTAATTAAAATTAAAACAAACACATTAAAAATTTAAATTCAAATAAATTACAACCAGAGGACCAAAATGAAAATCCAAACCTTCACAAAGGCTTACATTATAAATTAATTAAAAAAAATAAAGAATTCAGTGTACAACAAACTACCTCAAACTCAAAAAAGAGAGAAAAAAAAACTCAAATAATTTCTCCAATTTCTTTGAGACAGAATTGGTATAAATAATCACAACAATAAACAATAGTAAAACACTTAAATTATTAAAAAATAAAATCGGAGGAAGAAAAAAATAAAAAATAAAAAATAAAAAATAAAAAATAAAAAATAAAAAATAAAATAAGAATTAAAAAAACAGAGGAAGAATTAATCGGTGATTTATCACCAAATTTTTTTCTTCAAAATGGAGAGCCGAATTATAATCTCAAAAGAGAATTAATAATAAGGACATGATTTAATTTAAGTGTAATTAAATCAAATTAAATCACTTAATTTGAATCCAAGCTGCCACACTTGGAATTCCACGATAGACCACGAACAGCATATAATACCCAGGCGGCGCAATTATTCCGGACGGCGGAGCCACCACCGTCGCACTAAAAATCCCGGCGCCAGTTTCCGCAATTTCCCTAATCGGCAACACAACAAGCCTCTGATTCATTGAAAACCCGTGTGTTGTGAATGGCGGCGGATAAATCGTGACTCTAACATCATTCTCCCGATCAAATACACCGTCAGGGACTAAATTAAAATTCACTATGAAATCTTTTCCGTATTGCCATTTCGCTACCAATTGGTTCAACTGAATGGCAGGGCGGAATGCGGTGTGTGCCGGATCGAGATACGGCGGAGAGAATTTCTCCACCCTTAATTCCGTCGGGTATTTGACAGATTGGTACTGGTAGCCGGCGTTAGTGTTGCTGCCGGCGACCAGGATTTGACCGTCGGGGAGAACGGCGGAGGTGGAGTGGTACATTCTTGGAATTGTGGTGGGGATTAGTTGTTTAAACCTTTGACCTTGGGGTTTGTCAGGATCGTAAAGAATCGGTGAGTAATTGGGAGCTTCGGCGAAATTCCATGCGGATGTACCAGAAGTAGCGCCGTTGATAAGCAAAAGATCACCGGTTGGGAGAATTAACATATCGCCCATTACTCTCGGAGATGGCATCAATTCTTTTTTCCAAACATCCTTTGGTTTTGTGATCTCTAGACGATTGCAATCTTGCAATGCTGGCAAGAAGTTCCCTTTCTCTGCCAATCGGTATGCTTCCGGTTTCGCTCCTCCGCATACAATTACCTGATTGTTCATCGTAACTCATCAGCTTAAGTTTGATAATTTGAACAAAGTCATGTGGTTACGAACATACCTCAGCAGGGGTTGCTTCAGGATTCTCTAGTGAGAGCTTGAGAGGAAGGAGTGCAGACATACCCGACGCGGGGTAGTTTCGGGAACCGCCGGCCAAAACCGGATACTCGTTAACGACAGTTAGAGTCTTAGGGTTAAACAAGATGGAACGACTATTGGCAAAGATGAAGACATTGCCATCAGTAGAAAGATGAACAAATGGATAAAGATTGTTTTCATCCAAATCAGTTGTTTCATCCAAGAATGGCATTTTAATAGCTCTTGTATTTACTTTTCCTTCTGCCGGAACAAACTCAAGATCGAAAGATCTCCGGCCGCCGACCAAGATGAAACCGCCGTCCGGCATGGTGGCCTGAGTCGCATACCTACAATGTTTCCGGCGTCGGTTTGTTAACGGCTTTAATTTATGAATAATTAAACGTAACTAAACAAAATATGAAATTAATTAATAATAATTACCAACGACCACTTGCCAATGTCGTTGGATATTCCTTCCAATCGCAATTAGGGCATCCAGTAAGGTATCGTATGGTTTTGGTTCCGTCCATCCAACCACCGGTGTTTACCAATCTTCCTTCCACGTCCAGCCCTCCCGACGAGCACCATGGATCCGTAGGCATCTATCGTCACCAGAAATTCTAAGTTATTTTAAAATTTTGAGGGCAAAATAGGAAATTAAAGATTTTCATCTCTAAATTAATTAATAAAAAAGAATTGGACGCATCCAAATATATACTTATCTATCTTCACGCCTTTAATCACAAATTGTCATGGAAAAAACTTTTATTTTTCTAAACCAAAAATAAAAAATATTTGTCAGATGATAGATGGAATAATTCGAATGATCCACAAATATTAGGTATTAGTTTCCTAGAAATTTAATTAAGCATTATTATATATATAACAATTCATAATCATTATCTAAATTAAAATGTAAGATAGTGAGCAACCTAAGCATGGTTTAAAGAGCATAAACTTATACTATTAACATGGGCATATGTCAATTCTTCCTAAAATTTTTTTTTGAAGATTTCTGATCCTACTATACATGTGAAAAACATCGTGACACGGTTTACTTTTTTTTTTTTTTCCGTTTAGAAAGTTTTTCTAAATTTTCTAATAAAACATATTTTTAATGGAATGACAATAATTTTATATATAATGTGAATGGATCTATGTACTAGTTCGTTAATGTTGTAACAACTCTCACTCGTAATATATAGATTTATATGTCTTGTTTAAACTATTATATGTAGCCAAATATAAATATAAATTAATCGAGTGAGTTACGAACCGTAAGTGGTCTTATTTTAGCGGTTTCGATATCAAACTCAACGCCATGAGCCCAACAATCTTGCAGTATGGCACCTTGATCAGTCTTGAAAGGAAAACATTTTCCACCAGGCAATTTGATTTGTGAAATGTGAAATGCAGATGCATCAAACATGATCATCTTGTTATTTGGCAACAAATTCATGTGCATAGCTGAGACCATGGAGTTTCTAGACACCATCTTCCATGTCCCTAGATAAGTTATTGGGAAATTACGAGTGCCCGATCTATCCACCGGTCGTGGACCTGCTACAAACGCTATTCCCGGTAGGTTAGGTTTGGGGCCCGTGGTTGCGTCATTCTTATCGGTCGGAGGATTGACGTCGTCTTTCAATCTATCGTTCAAACCCTTGTCGAGCGAGTTAGCACCGGGGCCGTAAGACCCACCTATGGTGTCGAATTGAGCGGGAGCAGAGACGAAGAAGAGAGAAAGCAGGAGGAGGAGCAGAAGGGAAGCTGCCTTGAGAAAGGCCGCCATTGAAGGTGTGAGTTACCTTGTTCTTCAATGGCAGCTTTGTGTTTATAATGACACAATCTTTCCTTCTTTGGTTGTTTTTTTGTTTTCTGTTTTTTGTTTTTTTTTGTTTTTGTTTTTGATCCTCAGCTTTTGTCTCCTTCTCTATAATGCATTTTATGGCTCAAACAAGTTAGTTAAGGGATCATTAAAATAGCCTCTGGTGGTTCCTTGTTTGAAGGAGAAAAACTTATCCCTTTTTACTAATTCTAGGTAATATTAATTTAAGGGGAAACTAAAAATTAGATGATTTTTAAGCCATAAGTTCTTGAGGTTAATAAAAGTTTGGTAAAAAATGTTTAAAGAAAATGCAAAACCGAACCTCAAATATGGTTGTAGTTGTAAATTATATATATCCTCCAACTTTTCAATCGTACAAGTATATTGAGCTCTCAAACTTAAGATAACTATATAAATTGGATCGAAAAATAGAACCCATTCAAACTTCTATAAAGGTTACCATTTCTACGATTATGTAATTAGTTTTGTGTTCAATTGTAACACTGGTAGAAATTTGATTGCTTAATTTTTACCGTAAAAAGTTTGAGAGTATAATTGTAATTGTCGTTGCACTTTGTGGAGTATTTTTTGCAATATGATCCAAAGTTCAAAATTTTGATTTTTTTTAAGGATAAATTACAAGTTTAGTTTGGCCTAACTATGTTTCATATTTAAAATTTACTCTTGGACTTAGCTTATATTTCGTTAATAGATTTTTAAATATTACCGTTTTAGTTCTTATATTTTGAGTTTTATTTTCGTTTAGTTCAAAGAGGTGAAGATTTACACTCATTAACCTAATTTTCTTTAACTAATTAATATTCACTTTCATTATTTCATTTTAAAGTTTATTAATTAAATTAATTCAATTAAAAGATTAAACAATTAGATTTCAAGAAGGTCTACAAGAGTAATGTTTTTGGACAATTTTAGGAAGAGACAGTTACAAGTATAGAATAAGATTCAAAGTATATATATATATATATATAATGCAACTATAACAAAATCTACTTAATTCTATCACGTCCTATTTCTAACCATATATATATATTATATTATAATTTCCCTTTCTAAAAGAAAGATTTTCCCTCTTTTGTATGTATGTTTGTTAGAGAAAGGTTTCTAAAATTGGAAATTGTTGACTTAATAATAATGTAAAATTTAGGGAAATTGCATGACAAAAAAAATTAGAAAAAACAGTCCATAAATACTTTTTTTATATTGTAAATTTGGAAAATATGATAATAATCAGATGATAATCTACTTTTAAATTTGCTACTTTTGCAATTTTGAAAATGTAAGTGACATGAACTTTATTATCATAAATGTTTTTTGCTATTTTTGCAAACTCCCTGAAATTTATTTAGGGACTATTTTGCGTCTAAGATTGTCAAGGAACACCATCGAGCAACAAATTAAATTTAAAATGTGTGTTTAATTAAAACATATTTCTATGGATTTTTTAATACAACGATCATAGAATAGAAGATTTGATCCTAAATTTTGTCGGTAACAATTAAAGGGTTGATTTAGTAATCATTTTGTATTTTGTTTTAATTTTTGAAAACCAAGTGTATTATTGTTTTAAATTTTTTTATAATGATTTGCATCTTTTTAAGAACTATTTCTTTTTCAAAACTGACTTAGTTTTATCAATAATAATAAACAATTGAATTTAGAGGTAGAACAAATGTTTAAATAGTTAGTTTTCAAAAAGTTAAAAATAAAAAGTTAACTAGTGACTAAATAAGGTCTTATCGACACGCTTTCAAATTTGTAACAATCTAGTTTTGATACTTTAAAATTTGTAATGGTTTAATCCATGTGGTAAAAAAATATTACTTAGATTTAAAGAACCTTTTCTTATAAATGTTGTTCGGAAAAATATTTACTAAGTCGTTTAGGTATAAAATTTGTACTTAATTTTGATGAAATTGTTTACGATAAAAATTAAATTATTAAGAATTTGAAAGTATATATAAAACGAAATTATTAAATCTTAGAGTGTAGAGAGTAAATTATTTTTAACCACATTGACTAAATAAGAACTTTTTTCTACCAACATGTGGGACCGTAGAAATCAAATCTCTAACCTCAAAGTCAATATGCAATTTTTGTTAATTGAAACAATGCTCTCTTTGGTCAATATCTTCCATCCATCCCAAAGAAAAACAAGAGAATATAAATTTTGAATTAATATAACTATTAAAATTTATTCTCTCCAAAATAGAAATAATAATACATAGGTTCTAGTTTCCTTATTCTATGATGTGTCAGTATATATGCCTACACCCATTTATGATTATTATTTTTTAAAAATGGATACTCCATTGAAACGTTAATGAAAAAATCAATACGGAAAAACCAATACGATAAATTCTTAATTAGTGCATTTCGAGCTACATTTATCTTTGTGCAACTCACTTAAGTTAATTTTTACGTGGTCAATGACTTTCATTTTTCTAAAACAAAAGATTTTAGGGTTTTCTTTTTCTTTAGAATTAATAGAATGGATGAAGATGAGTGCAAAATTTCATCACCATGCATTGCCTTATCAATTACATTTGAAGATGAAATTGTAATATGTATTGCATGAAAGTATTATATTACTCAGTCATTTTATACATACGTCTACACGTATGTATTAAATCACATATTTAATTAAAACTAAGAACTATAACATAGTTTGAACAAAAACATTTTTAAAAGATTAATTCAATTCATATAAACAAAATATATGGGATCCTCAAACATGAGTGTTGTTGAGAAGATTTTTCCCAAACCCTAATTTTAAGTTTTAGGGTTATAAGTATATCATCTCTTTCTCTCTAAAGAAAACAAAGCTCTTCTTCATCTCTAAAGGCATATATATAAAGTAGGGTTTTCCCTCAATGCCTCCCATAGATGAAGCTTGAAATAAACCTTAATGTCAAATCACTTTCCCCACTAATACAAAAAACAGTGGCATATTGGGAATTTGCCAAAATCACTTTGGGTTCATGCATGCGCCCTTTTTCCCAATCACTTCGACATGAATTTTTCAATTTCCATACAAAGTATCTTCATCATTTCTTTTCACTTTTATTCTCATTTCACTATTTCACATTAATTAGTACACATTTTTCTTTTTCAATAAATAAATATATTATTACTATTAATTATTTAATGCAAAATCACACACATAATTCTAATCACTAGAATCTTTATAAAAGTTGAGAGAGTCATATACTTCTAGAATAAACACAATACTCATTTTGATGCAAAAGAAAAACCATATGGACATAGACCTCTAAATTCGACAATATCTTGTTTTTTTTAGAAAAAGATACGATAGAAAGTGGACTAGCGTAGGAGCTTGTACCAAGTCAAATATCTCAATATTTAGCTAGATTGACATATTCTTAGCAACATCATCATGTCACAGCTCCAAAATTTCATCCAAATAAAGATCAGTGTGTATAGAGAGCTAAAAAAATCTCAAAGGAAGGATCGATGCATATAAAATAAGGACGAGGAAAAAGCCAATAAAGCGGTATAAATATGAAAGATTAATATTTGTAATATTTCTAACGACATCTTTAGAGAAAATGGTGAACTTATGGGAGTGTCGTTGTTCCTTTACAATTGGTTGTTCGATCTATATAGTATATCCACATAGTTTCTTCGTGCATTGTATAAGTGCGAGATTCAGAATAATTTTCCTCTCACTGTGTCGTCGGTGAAAATAGTTTTTTTATATAAAAAAAAAAAACTCTAGTTTTTACAAAGTATAGGGAAAGGGCATTTTTAAAATAGGAAAGGCCAACATCCACAAACGAAATTCCTTTTACTAGCACTCAATATGCTTGGTGTGAAACAAACATCGCATGCACACACAAAAGAAGAGTCCTTTTTCACTTCTCTTTTTCTTTCTTTTTATATTGTACTCTATCTATATTCTCCATAAAACAATTAGTGTACTTCCCTACCTCCTTCCTAATATGAACTTCTATGCCAAAATGATTCCAAAAAGAAATTAAGGTTATAGTTCTTTTTCAACCTAACGATACGTTGGATAAGACATTTAAATCTCTTAGTTGAAGTTACAGTAATGTGTGTGCACATATATAACATAACTTACAATTAGCCGAGAATTATCCACGTTGAACAAATTAAGGAATTTCACACTTAATTCTACGATACCTGGGTTAATCTTTTTGTTATTTGATTTTTTAAAAGAGATATTAGAGATCGAGGTGTCAGAGGCTATGAATTCAAATGGGTGTCTTTCATAAGTTTATTTTAACTTTTATATACTCAAAATTTGAAGTGAGTAGTCAAAGTGTGAGGCTGATAAGATAAAATAAAAAATAGCTTTAATTAATATGTCTTTCAATACTGTTTTTAATCTTTGGATTTTTCTTAACCCTTTTTTTAATAAAGTTTGGAAACTGTTGAACAACAGAGGAATTAAAATTTAAAAATTGCTCAAAACCAATGAATCAAATAAAGTTTATAAAATTTTCTTCTTCTTTTTTCTTTTTTCTTTTTTCCCTTTTATATCTCTTATCAACTTAGAGAAGAAAAATTAAATAAATACATCAATCAAAATAGTGCTACTGTTTGATTGCTATATCTAATGTAGACCTGAAAGGAAGCAATAAAGTCTTTGTCTTCACTTTCTCAATTTATGAACAAACTAATGCAAATATATATATATATAAGTTTGCTATATTAATATTTTAAATAATTTTCTTATTACTTATTCTCTAAAAAAAGTCAATCTAACATTTGATTACAAAATGACAGTACTTTTCAGCTGAAACTAGCTTTCTTTCAATATTGCAACCCCATAATGCAATTTGGAAATGTACTTGGAAAAGAAATATATTGGACTTGTGCATGCATGCAATATATATATATATATATATATATTATATATTATATTGGAATAATAATTACAAATCACACCCTATGATTGGCCCATTTTACAAATCACGTCCTTGTATTTCTTTCTCTCTCTCTCTCTTAAAAATAGTTTCAAACATCTCAAAAAAAAAAAAAAAAAAAAAAAAAAAAAAAAAAAAAAGCATACCCTTTTATCAAAATTTACCTCTAATTAATAAGTGCTAAATGTATCAATTCTATTATTACACTTAACTTGACAAAAAGGGTATGATTTGAAAATGTACAAACTAAAGAGCTGTTTGAAACTATATTTTAAAAAACATGAGGGATATGATGCATCAAATAGGATTAAAATGCAGTTTATAATTATATATATTAATGGTAGGAAACTTGATTGATTATATTTTGTAACACAAACTTTTTGATTTAATTAGATTGATAATCTCAACTCCAAATCTAGCTCTTGAGTCTCACTTGATTCAGAATTCTGACTGCTTGATCCCATTGAATCACTCCCATATTTTGTGCTCATGTTCTTGTGAATGATTGAATCCTGTATTTTCCAAACAATATATTAAAATGATCATATTAGTATTATTAAAAATCGATAATAAATCACAACATAACATTATATTAAATTGTAAGTTTAGTCATTATTGTTCAAAGAAAGTTAGAGATTATTCATAAAAAAATTTATCATTTATCAAACGGTACTAATTAAATTCTAATTTTTAAAACCAAACCATAACTAAATTTTAACTTTGTCAAACTCCTAGTAGGACCAAATTTTACAATTTAACCTATACAACACTATAAGCAAAGTTGAAATTAAAATGTTGAATTGGCCAAAAAAAAAATAAACTCTTAATTTTACAAAAAAAATCAATGAAAATGTCACCAACATGTCGATGAATATTTTTAGAAAAGTTATAGAAAACAAAAATATAATTCTAAAAATTGAGTTCAAATTAGTAAATAAAAACATTTTATATGATTTTTAAACCCGTTCACATGTGAATTGTTATATCATATATTTTTAATATTCAGTGGATTATATTCATAATATAGTAGAAATATCAATTAACCCGTCGTATCAATGTAAAAATATCGAACAGTGTCTAATTCTAAAATATAATTCTATCAAATTCTGTATATTAGAGAAATTGCATAGTTTTTTTTTTTTAAATTGATAATTTCTTTATTTTTACATATAAATTCTTTAAAAATACACTAATTATTTCCTAAAAAATACATTAATTAAAATGAAGTTAAATTAAAGAGAAGATATACTAACTAACCTGTACATGAGGATTGAAAAGGTGTCCACTCATGTTTGGTTGCCCAAAATGTTGGGTCTCCAGAAATGTATTACTTGGGTCCCATCTAAAGTATATCACAAATTAAATCACCCAAATTAATTTCTTAAAAAAAAAAGGTTTAATCATTGTTAATGGAAAGTAAATTTTAATTACAACGTTAATCTTGTTAATTAAGAGAATATTATTGGATAAATAAATGTATAGATTGATCTTTAATAATCTTACCTTAAAGAAGAAGTTGTTGTTAGCTGAGAATCACCATATCTAAAGCTTCCTCTTTCATATTCTCCCATTCCCTTGGGATCCATTTAAAGTAAACAAATCAAATTCTTCATATATAATTAACAAATCTTTAATTTATTAGTCATTAATCAAACTTTCAAAATCTCTACAAATTTAGAGTATGATTGTAATATTCTTTTTTAAAAAATATATGATAATCTAGAGAGAGAGAGAAAGAGAGTTACCATAAAGTTTTGATGGAAGCCATAGGAATTAGGAGATGAAGAAGACGATTCATGAGTTGATGAGTAAGAAAAATTAGGTGGTGTTGTTTGCATTCTCATATCATCTCCCTACATGTAAACAGAAATAAACCCTAAATCATCAATTCCTCCATTAAAATGCAAATTTTCTTAAAATTTTGTAATTATATTAAATTACCATTAAAATGCGCAATACTTCTATATATGTATCATCGTCCAAGATTACACTCGTCTTCGTGCACTTCTCACCAAATTATCCAATAACAAATTGTTACTATAGCAAATTCTTCTTAATTACATATCTTTCAAGTATTCTAAACTATTTTTTAGTGTTGTTGGGTTGTGTAAATTTTAAAAGTAATTTTCAAATTTTCTCAAAAAATGAATGAAAGTTCAAAGATTAGGAAGGAAAAAGGAAACAGTCTCCTCAATTTGCTCTCCCAAATTCTAGGAGTCAATGAATTGTTTTTTAAAAAAAGAATACTAAGTTTCTTCATCAGAAATTTCTGATTTGCTAGAAAGAAAATTTTAATTTTTTTTTAAAAAAACATCAAAATACACACCATGAGACTATTTTTTTTTTTATTCACCTAAAAATTGTTCCTGTGTAAAATATTTCTTCAAACTAATACCAATTTTAATTTCTCCGATCTATAATTAATCATGGTCACTAAAATTAAAATTAAAAACCCCATGAAAATGTAAAGCTTCAAAGGTTTTTTTAAAATTAAAACGTAGATAAATATCTATATATATAGGAGAGAGAGATTTTACGGCGGAGAGATTTGGATAGAAGTGAGAATAAGCAGCACAGCCCATTTCGCCATGCAATCTGATCTTCTCCAACTGAGCAACTCCCAACCCTCTCTGCGGTTGCTTCGGTTTCTCTCCGCTACCTCCTTTCCGCCCTCTCCTCCCCCCAGCCGCCGCCGGTGACCCACTTCTCCTCTTTTCAATATTATTCATCTCCCCAAAATAACCACTCCCCATAGAATATATCTCTAATTCCAAAAATTCAAAACTAAACCAAAAAGAAATTAGAGAGAGAGAGAGAAAGAGTGAGAGAGAGAGAGAGTTGAAGGCTTAATTTGAGAAGCCAGAGATCTTCAACACTCCTCTTTTTAAGCTTTTTTTTTTCACTGTCTTAACAATTATTGCATCGCTGGATCAGATTTTTTCTAGGATTTTTATGTTATTTATACTTAGATTTTATGCTTTTTTTTCCCCTTCTTTTCTCCTTTTATTTTGAGAACTTCAATACACTTTTTTTAATTAATTATATAATATTAACAATCATTGTCGCTGTTATAATTTCTTTTTTCTTTTTGCTTTTTTTTAACCACTCCATTTGATGGTGATTGTCTCTGATTTTAAGTAGTTTTTTAATGGTTTGTATTTTTTGTGGCACCCCATAAATGTTTTTCTTTCTATTCATAAAATAAAATATAATATAAGGAATTAAAATATTTACAAAATATAATAAATATATTAAATAAAATAAAATTTTATAAATATTTTTAATAATTTTTATATTTACAATAGTTTCTCAAATATGGACTTTATTTCTTTACAAAAATAAGAATTTAAATATTTGATTTCAATTAGGATATACAATGTTTTAATAGATTGGTTTTTTTAATACAATCAGGATCAAACCTTCCATCTATATATATTTACGAAAGTTGTGTCAATTCAATAGCACTAATTTATTTATCTATACATATTTATATTAAAAATGTCATTTTTTATGTGTTTTTTATATTATAGAATATATTGTTAATTTAAAATTAATTTGGATTTAATCACTGAATTTTAAATAAAATTATACATCAAAAAGTTGATTCTTTTAACAAAGTTTTAAAATTACGACGGATTTTGAGCTAATATACAAAATGTTTTTTTTTTATAAGGAATATACACACATACGAGTTGCTTAATAAATCCTTTTTAATAAGCAAAGATCGAATTTATTGATGCAAAAATACTTAATAATATTTGTAAAAGAAAGATAATTATTAAAATACATAATTAATTAGCTCAAATGTCGAGGAGATTTGATCATGATTTGGGAATTAATCATGCACGTAGGATCGAACCCTTAAGAGTGGGTTCCACCAATTGAAAATTTTGTTTCCAAATTTTATTCTAAATATTAAACCAATAATGCCCTAATTAACAAAGAAATTAATATATAAACCCAGCTGTCAAATTCCCAAGTAACTTTTACTTAGGAAAATAAAATAATTAAAACTCAAAATTTTCGGGAAAAAATATCAATTAAATTAATGCTTTAGTCACATTTAACATTATCATATAGATTCTACATATCTATTTTTTGTAGCATTTTATTTTATTTTTGTTAGTATTATCTAAAAAAATGATTGTGAGGGTTTGCCTAAAGACAACATTTTTTTACCTTTAACTTTCTGTAATTTTTGTTGGGATAAAATTGCTCTTTAGTTCCTAAATTTTGAGTAATATGTGTGTTTAATTAATCATTAAATTTTAAATTTATACATTTTTAATTATCAATTTCATAAAAATTAGGTTATTTGGTTTTAAAGTTTCACTATGAATGTTTTAGTCTCTAGATTTTTAAAAATAGGTTTAACAGGTTTTTAATGTTTTTTTTGTTTGAATTTTTAAAAATAATTATATAATATTTAAAATTAGAAAAAAGTAGTTTTAGAGAAAGAAAGAGAAGGGAGAAGGGAGAGCCCCTGGAGATTGGAAATTGTAAAAAATAAAATATTTGACAAAATATTTACATTTCATGTACAAATTAAGCGTAAATTTTTTTTGTCTTTTAGTGGTTTTATTTTATAGAGTGTAAATAGTTTGTTAAATTTTTATATTTTTAAAAAAACTTTTTAGAGAGAATATGAATTTTAGAAATTATTCTCTAATTATGATGTAATACAACAAATAATTATTTAGAAAAAAATAGAAAGTTATTCAAGAGAATTTCTAAACCTATTTCTTTTCTAAATACTTGAGGACTAAAAAGTTGCATTTCGAAAACTAGAGGAACAAATTCAATGAATCTATTTATTTTTCTTTTTAGCCCTATTTAGGTTTGTGTGGAAATGAATTTTTCTTATAACGTACATATTTTTCTAACTCATGTTAACATTTATTTAAGAGAGTTTTTAGAATAATTATACTATTTTGGTATTTAAAATTATGTTAATTATATTTTAACCAAATTAATAGTAAAGTAGTTTTTTGTTTAATTAACCAAATTTAGTTAATGATAAGGATAAATAGAGAAGAGGATATATTAAAAATAAATATAAAGTGTAAATTAATGTATTATTTTGGGGACCAAATCTGATTGAGGAGTTTGGAGCATGATCTGTGAGGGTTAATATTATATTAATTAATTTAGAGTAGAGAGAGGGAATGAGAGAGACTTTGAAGGATAAAACCGTCTTCTTACTTCAATCAACACGTGAACTCGTTTACCTCGCTTTCCATTATCCTCATTAATCCTTCTCTTATTAATTAAATCTTTTTTTATAACAAAAAAGGAAAAAGAAAAACTCTCTTAATTAAGTCTTAATTAACAGCTTCTTCTTTAATTAATTAAAACCTAACTCTCACTTTTTTTCAATTTGAATCAATGGGTTGTAAAGGTTTAGGTTGCGAATAAATTTGAACCGGATAAAAATAGATTAACTCGACAAATGCCAAAAAAAGTTAATCTAATATGAAGCATTTTGTTTGAGTAAGTTTAAAGAGTCGATTAATCACCGAACTAATTAGATTTACTCTTTAAAATTTATAATTATTTAAGAATTTATATCTTAATTATTATTTTTAAATAGATCTTGTTATGACTTCATACAACCCTAAATTATAGGTAGTAAGTAATTGAAACTTTGAAGTTATAAAATTATTTTAATCTATGTATAAAATAATGTTGTTCATTGTTTAGGTTATATTATATATTAAAAAATAGTCTTAAACGATTACGATATATAGAAGTTTCCTTTTACAATAATGAATTGGAATTCTTTTTTAAAAATTGTTATATGTCTTATGTGTCGACGTTTTTTTATTAAATAAACTTCAAACTTCGAGAGTTGGAAAGAAGCTTTTCAAACTTTATATAGTTGATAGTATAAATATATATATATATATATATATATATATATATATGGTAACCAATGTTTTTTTTTTTTAAAAAAAAAATAAGATTACTAAAAGTATAATGATTGAATTATTTAGTAAACTTTAAAAAAAAAAAAAAAACAAGTTTTCAAAAGCTTTTTTTAATTTTTAAATTTTGGCTCGGTTGTTTAAATCATTGGTAAAAGAGATAGATAATAAGGAAAGAAAGTTGGAGGTGCAAGTAGTATCTATAACCTTACTTGATTTTAAACAAACACAAAAACAAAATAGTTACCGAATCGAGTTTTAACTATTAGTTTTTGTAAAAGAAACCTCTGTAAAATCTAATTTTTTTAATAGAAAATATTATTTAACGAGGCATCGCAATAATGATTAGATATAAATTAAATTTACAAATATCTTCAGGTCGTTTCTCAATCATTGAATATAAATTTTGAGTATTTTTTTAGTTCTCTCCAATTTATTAAAAACCATGCAAAATTCATGTCACATCACTATAACGGTTGGAAAAAAAACTTTTCACTGTTGTTGTAGAAATATGGTATGCTGATTGAAAGAACAAAAAGATTAAAAAGCACACGAATTAACGTGGAAAAAAAAACTCAAATTTGAAGAAAATACAATGGATAAAAAAAGACACTATGTCAAATTATTACACCATACAAAATTATTTTCTCAACCCCAATTATACAAAATAACACTCTCGAAATCAATATATTACTCACATGAGATTATTACAAATCAAAAGATACACGTTCGTTTTATAGTAATGATCATACTTTTCCGATTACATGACCAACCACAGTAACTCTAATAATATTTTATCAAACATTTCAGAATAAAATTCGTCTTGGAATAATAAATTTAATTTAAAATTGAATTTGCTCTCACCTCACTAAGTCAAAGGTAAAAATCAAAATAAGTCATAAAAATCGGCTAAAAGGAATTTTAACTTTGGAAACACAATAATCATTCATTTCAAGTTTTTTTTTTTTTGAACTTTTTTCTTTGTAGAAAGCAATTTTAAACTCAAACTCAAACTATTTATTTTTATTTTTAAAGAAAGAAAACTTGTGTGTAGTCCACACAAAAAATCAGAAGTTAAAAAAAAAAGTAAACAATAATAAAATATATTTAAATTTAATAATAAAAATATATGATGTGTTTGAAAAAGAGAACGAGGTTGGGATAACTATGGGGGAGACAGCAATTTAGAAAATAGTAATTTGAATAGTTCTCCAATTATTTATAAATAATAAAAAAATGTTTAAATTAATTATTCATATATCAAATATATGATTGTGAAATTTTTAATTAAAAAATTCTCTTTCACACCTTTTTTCTTTTTAATAATCAAAATATACATAAACTAACTAAGGTGAGAAAATCCAAACATGTAATAAAGTACTATAAATATATGGAAATTGTATCATTTTATTTTTACTTATAAAGAATTTTTCATTTTATATAATATATTAATAAATCTAAAATCTAAAATCTAGTTATTCCAAATGATATTCTATCAAAATTAATTAAATAATAATAATTACTTTTGTTGGGTTGAGCTTACTTTGGTTTGATTTTATTTTAACAAGATGATTTTAGAGTCATGCTCTAAACTTAGTCAAGTCAGCAGAGTCCTTATCATACTGAATAAAGGTGTGTAATTGAATATCGAAAGTAGATCATAGTGTAATTTGTGGTTGAATATAACCGAGATATCAGATAGGTTGTGTACTCCAATGAAGAGAGAAGTTAACCTAGATAAGAGTTAAACATATGAATAGGCGGTATGCTTCATTAGTGTGAGTTTTTTTTTTTTTTTTTTTGGATAAAACCCAAAGTAAAATAACAAGAGTTTAAGTCTAGAGTGGACGTAAATATTTTAACAAAATTGTTTTTTTTTTTTTTATAACATCTTGTTGTTTCCCATATTCTTGCTTTGGTTAACTTTATGTATTATTCCAAAGTCTCAATAACTTACTTTTCAACATGAAGAAAGATTACACTAAAATAATAATAATTCAAACAAAATATTATTATAAGATTAAATCGTGAATCAAATGAGAAACTCCAATTAAATAATATCTTCAAAGAAATTATATAATGTATATAATACGTAAACAATATGATTGGTGAAGGAAGACCAAAGTTATCGATGAGATTTCACACGCTTGGCTTTTGCGTGTTCAACTCTTCACTTTGACTAGTGAAAAAATATGGGGAATTTACATCTTATATAATTTATTCATCTATTGGAGTTCCCAACGATGATATATATATATATATATTGTGTGTGGCTCCACTTCTATTATAATAGCAAAACAACAAATTCCAAACTTACTACTCACGAGGTTCTCTTTATCGATAATGATGGAGATAATATTATTTGGAAAAGCTTTTTCTATACTATCGAGAACAATCAAAAGAGGATGTCAAAGCTTAAATAGCATTATCGTCGATTTACATATATAGTATATCTTCAACAAACATCTAAAGCTTAATTATCAAACTACATGCTCTAGAGAGGAGGTTTCTTTTTTACAGCGAAACTCTTTTTGCTATATGTTTAAAAATATATATTGTTACTTTCAATGTTTCAAATTGGTTTAGGGTTTCGATTAAAATTCAAATTGGTGTGTAGAATTTTGCAACGATTGACTTAGAACAAAGTGATAATCTTAATTATGAGTATAGGAGAATCCAAACCACATATATACCCTATTTATTGCTAATATATGCTTGTGTTGATCAACAAGATAATAGAGTTGACAAAAACCTTCTACTGATTCAAAATTTACGGGACTTGGGTCGGTATTTTGTTTCATTTACATGCATCAACGAATATGTGATGATCATCATAGTGTTAACTATGATTCTTATGTCAATTCACTAAAATTCTTGTATACGACATCTACTTTTTTAATTCCAAAAGATATAATAAAAAATACTCAACTTAAAGATTAATCAAGTATATATCAACCTAAGCATAGTGCATCTATCAACGATCAAGACTTGTAAAATTTAGGATTCAAATCTTCGTTTTTTCTAACTTGAAAAAAAAAAATCAAAGAAAATGTTGCAACATTTAAAAGAACAAAATTGAATTGTAACTAACCATAATTATTTAAAAACAATGTATTACTTTTCAAACCATACACAAAAACCCAAATGATAAAGATTACATGTAAAAATATATAAATTTATTGCATTATATACATTCTAAAAGTTTATCATAGGAATAATTTGCTTGATTTTCAAGAATGAAAATTAATGATGATCTTAACTTAAAATATCATTTTATTATTCACAATTATATCTCCAAGAAAGGGTGCAAGATCTTAGGTATATTTGACTCATTGTTTACTCAAACATGATCACTAAAATGTATAGAAAAATGAAAACAAATTGAATGACAAAGAGAACAAAACAAGGAATTTTTTTTTTCTTTTTTACATAAATTGACTTTTTAATCATTAAACACATTAATATAATCTCTCTATTCTTTTTATTAAAATGAATGTTGAGAAGAATAATTACTTTAATATAGACAAAAATATACAATCTGTCAATTATTATATACCCTTTGCATGAATATTAATGTGATTCATATATCTATACCCCAACATATCTAGTGTTCTTTAGAAAACCAAATCTGAAGATTTTAGTAAAAAAATCAAAATGTACTCATTTTCTTTAATAGTTGGATTAACACGTGTAAGGGTTTAATTAGACGTGTCAATGTTGTTAATTTTTTCAGTACAATAATATATATGACATGGAAGATGAGAGATTAGCCCGTACAACAATATACATAATAAAGGAGAAACAAGATCTTTTATGCTATTTCTAATTAATTTCTCTTTTTTCTGCTTAAAACGTTTGTAGTATATGAAGGATCAAAATCATTAACTTTTGAGATAGTAATTGGTGTTTTTAACAACTAAGTTATGCTCTCTCGGAATGACCTTTTGAAAATTCAAATAAAACTAAGTCGATGCACGCTATACATACATGTTATGTAGTATGTACAAAAGTCTAATTAAAAATGTCGTCATTTCTATATATAGTTAAAAAAAAGTTAGAATTAGATTTTGATAATATACACCCACATTCCCTATCATAGTGATAATTTTAAATGAGGACATTTTTTATGATTAAATTTTAATTATAAATTATAGAGATTAGTTTTGCCATAACAAAATGAATTATCGATATAGCAAAATATCACCGTCTATTACAGATAAGATTGTGATATTTATAAATTTTTTCATTTAGAATAATTTTCCAAAAATCTAATTATTTCTTAAAT
Source organism: Cucumis hystrix (assembly GCA_025688845.1). NCBI lineage: Eukaryota > Viridiplantae > Streptophyta > Magnoliopsida > Cucurbitales > Cucurbitaceae > Cucumis > Cucumis hystrix. The sequence goes on along the minus strand of CM046887.1, from coordinate 17,872,358 downwards.
GATAAGAAACTAAATTTGCAAAATTGAAGTATTTGGGGGAAAGACAGAAAAGTGGAGGAGAGATGTAGAGAATAAATGACATATCCACCGTAGATTTGTTAGCACGTGCAAACAATAACACCATACGGTTTGATCCAAACTTAAAATAATCCCTTGAAAACCGCTGTTTTTTGGCTTTCAAAAAACGGAAAATAATTTAAATAAACAATAAAGTGATTTTGCTAAACGGTCCCCAATCCATAAAGATCATTTCTAATCCCATTTTAATATAAAGATTCTCTTCCAATTAAAAGTATAGGTGTAGGTTACTTGAACCACAGCCTTTAATTTTAAAAATATAATTAAAAACAGCTTTCTTTTTCTAATGTAATTAATGGTTAATATTAGGAGACATTGGAATTTCCATTCTATTATATGCCAAGAACTATGAATTATAAAATATAATTTATTAGGTGTTCTTTAGAATATTTAAAAGGGGAAACCAAAACAAAGGAGAGGATCTCTCAAGATTCTTGGAGAAGATTGAGTCTATTAATTAATTAGCATTATATTTCACTTATTTATTAAGAAACTAATTATTCAAATCGTATTAGTTTTAATTGTTCTCTCGTGGATCCAAATTAGGTAATAAAATTCCTTCTTATCTATGTGGGTGTGTCGTTGATTTTTCTTTGAGACGATGAAACGTGTAATTATCATGTTCTATTGATAATATTATAATGCATTGAATGAATCAAATTTCGTTGCCAAATAATGCTTTGTGTGATTATTGAGATATGATGAGGATAATTTTTATTTTTATTACTTAATTATTGTATTTAATTTGTGTAGTATTTTAAAATTAATGAAATTTCTATTCTCACGTGACATTATGATGAGCCAAAAATGAATGGTACTCTAAAATTCCTATTAACAAAATTTTAATTTTATAGAAGAAAATGGAGAGAATTAATTTTAAAAAAGAATGGGATTTAAAATAGAAAATGGACAAATTTTTAAATATGAAAATTAAGGTCCAAATCATTGGATACTATTTTCTTTTTTTTATATTTCTTTTGTTATTAATTTATGAGAAACTATTTTTTATTTTTGGGAAAATTTTAGATTAATTAAACTATGGAATAAGTTTCTTCAAAGATAGAGCAAATGTTTAAGAGTACAAAAAATATATATAAATTAATTAATTATGTGTAATTAAAAAATATAGGTGAGCATGTGTTCAAAGCAAAGCAACTAATTATTTGATATGTTTTGTTCTCCCTTAAAAAGAACCATTCTTTTCATTATGAATTTGGTTTGGTGAATCATGTGGCTATAATGAACTCATCACCATTTTAATGTCTAAAATAACTATTTTTTTTTGTCATAATAAGAAAATATTTTCTTCTCTCTTCCTCCTTTTCTAAGACGAGCGAGTCATATATTTCTACATGTTTTGATACAATATATTACACTTATTATTCATTTTGTATATATAGTTCGATAGATCATAAAGACATCTGCTTGGCTGGCTGTTATTGTTTTTTTAAAAAATTGGTATTTTGAAATAATACCCTATCTTATGAGATATAGTAATTATTTCATTAAAATGTTATCATTTTACTTACATTTAGAGGCACCGACATATATAGTATAGGCCTAGAAGGACTCGTATATATATCTAAAAACCTAAAGAAATATTAATATAAGTAACTAGTCTGGTGGTGAAACTAGTTCTTTTATATCCAAGTTCGATCTCCATTATTTCTTACATATTTTTCAGACTCCTTCAACAAAACTATTGGATTCGCCACTATATAGATGTTTAGAATATCATCATCACACACACATATATATATATAAATTGAGAGAGAGAATCAATTAGGGGTTAGGGATTAGGGTTTGGTGTGGGAAGATTTTCTCATATCTTAAACAAATATTATAAAATTTTGAAGAAGCTCTCTCCTATGAGGGAATCAAGCGCTAATAAAAAAGGTTTTGATACATACAACTGTGTAATGGGACCATTTTGGGAGCTTCTCTTAATCTAATCTTCAACACATGCCCATTTCCCAATATCCTTCCCATTTTATCTTTTTTCACTTCTTATTATTTCTTTATTTATATTAACAAACCCTAATTTCAATCTCCCTATATATATATTTATATATGTATGTATGTAAAAGTACTTTCTTAATTATATTTAATGAGTTGGAAAGATGATTTTTACAACTAATTAACATCCTCACAAAGAGAACAAGAGATCTTATAGATATTGATGCCTTGAAAGTAACATATTTATGTTTATTTATTCGTTTTTACAAAAGTCGTTCTAAATTTTTATTTGATAAAACTTTTTTATTGTGATAATTTTAATTGAAAAATTGTATCGGATGATAAATTTAAGAAAAAAAAAACTTATAGCACATCTTTTTTTTTACATATTACAAATATGACAAGTAATTATATATATCATATGGCTATCAAGTGGTTATTCGCTTTTAAATCTGTTACTTTTACGATTTGAAAAATTTAGTGACATGGGTCCTATTATCATAAAAAAAATTGCTATTTTTGTAAACGTTCGTAATTAATTTTCATATAACTGTCTTTTTCGTAATTAAGAGGAAGAAATGTATAGTTGTTTTTTCTTTAAATTAAATAACATTTTTCATAATCTCTAAATCTAAGTGAAAATGTAATTGAAGTTGTATAATTTTTGTTAGAGGAAACATATATTTTTGTTTGTCTAGAGAAGAATAAAAAATGAGAAGGCAAACTAAACCCTAATGATTAGAAGACCTAAAGTTTGTCGTTTTTCATCAACAACTTGTTAGTGATGGCTCATTTGATTCAAAAGCATAAATAATAGAATCGATTCGTCGTTTCTTCACACCCAAAAAGAAAAATCAAACGACGCATTTCTCTCTCTTTTTTTTTTTAATTTTTTGGGTCGTGGTCATAAACAATGTTGTTTATTTTAGTTAGGCTCTCACAATTTTTCTGTTCAACACTAAATTATGCAATAATAATGTGGCCCTCTTTCATTTAATTTTATAAAATTTGAAGCTTCAAAGTCTATCTTCAAATTTTAGCTATTAATTTTGATAAAGACACATTTTAATTTCTTGTGTAGTGGACTCTCAAACCAACTAAATATTCAATGCATCTTTATTTGGATAAGGGTTTTTTCCCCCTAAACAAGTTCCTCTTGTCTCCTATATACTCTCTTAACAATCATCAACATAATTATTGTTTGAGAATGATTTTGAAAAATAGTGTTCTCAAACAAAGTGCTTTTCCTCTACACGTCCTTTCAATTCATCAAAGTGTCGTTTAGAGTATTAGTCGTTAAAAATGATCACTTTTAGTCTCTAAACTTTTGTAAAAGTAACAATTTAGTTCTTAAACTTTGATTTGTAAAGATTTAATTTTTGTGTGCTTTCAATTTTGTAACAATTTAGTCTCTAAACTTTGATGTGTTAACAATTTAGTCCTACTTTTTAAATTTTCTGACGATTTTGTCTCTATGATAGAAATTAATTAGTATTACCAATTTTAAAAAATTTCTTGTATGAATAAACCAATAAACTAATTAGTAACTCAATATTTTTTACAAATTATATAGTCTACATCACAAAATAATAAAAAAAATAACATATAATTTTGATTACTTTTTTTTTTTACATTAAGGGCCAAATTGTTATCGATTAAAGTGTTACAGACTAAAATATAGAGACTAAATTGTTACTTTATGTAGGAACTAAAAAGTGTTTTTTTTTTAACCTAGATTATTTTTTTTCTAGTGAAAATCATTTTCTAGCAATTAAATTTAATTTTATTAAACAAACTTTTCATGAATTAAAAGTACTCTTAATTGAATATGATGTTCAACTATTAAGAAAATGTGTTCTTATTCCACACTACTAAAAATTAAAGAAATTAATTAGTAGCCTCAAGCTCGTTATGAGTGAGTGTAATTAGGACTAAATGCGTTGTATTAATATAAACGGCCAAATATCAATTAATTCAAATCTACCAATTTTTATACATTTTTTTTATTAAATTTCATTCCAATAATATCATTCGAGACTTGTAATTGTTCAATTTATCTCCAAAATTGACGTAAGTGAAAAATTTAGACTATTTATTAAGATTGTCTTTTTTTTAAAACAATTGTTAACTTAACAAAATATAGATTATCATATGAAAAAATTATTAGATAATTAGTGTATTTTAGTTAATAGTAAATTAGTTGTTAACATAGATTACTTAGCATTTTAGATTGATTAATTAGTCATCTTTGTCTTTTTTCTTGTAAAGGCTATAATTATAGCCACTTTTATGTTTGTAATATAAAAGCTTATTGAATCATATTTTGAATTGAGGATAGTTCTTTGGAGAGAGTTTCTCTCAAACTTTAATTTTAGAGGTGAACTTTTTTTTTTCTAATATATTCGATCGTGTTACAACCATTCGTTTAAATCTCATACGAATTGAATGTAATGAAAGGTATCAAATTAAAGTTTAGAGTTATAAGTGTTAAAATTCAATGTTTAGAAGTATAATTTAATATATATTTTTAATATAAATCCTATATATTTTTATACAAACTAAACATTCAAGTGTCATTCCACAACGATAATATAAAAACTATAATCTCTAAATGTACACCATACAAAAGGTACTTTATATGTTAAATTACACTATGATTTAGGGAGAAAAGATAATTTAATTCTCTATATTTTAAAACTCAAAATTTAGGTACGAAATTCCAATTTTTGACCAATGAAATTTGTAATTTAACATCGTAATACAATAACTTTATACTAAACAATATCATTTTAAGTTCAAAAAGGAAAATTGATAATTAAAGTTAAAACAATGAAAAGATAAGAATGTAATAAAGAGCTAGATTGGACTCAAAACAAACAGAATCTATTGTGTGTATTTTTTTTAAATAAATTTTTTTTTTTTGGGCATTGGCCCATTTGGAATAAAAAACAACAAAACACAGTAAAGTCCTTTTTTTTTTCCATTGAAAAGCAAAATTTGGTAATGAAATGAAACTGTAATAGAGAATGTGACATCACATTATTCAATTATGAAATAATAATATTGTTTTCAATCATATATAATTGAAGTCTTTAATTTATTAATATAAAGTTTGAATGAATCCATTGAACTTTGCCTCATGCAAAACCTTCAAGGCTCTTTAGGCACTTTTAAAATAAATAAATGTGTCCATATGTATTTTGTTCTTTTTTTATGATTGTGCTTTTTATATGTTTCTTAGACAATTCAAATGTTGCTTTCTTGTTTCTTTTTCTTTCTTTTTTTTTCTCCTAATTTTGCAAAAAAAAATTAATTAAACTTCTATTAACTAATGATTGTGTTATTTTCTTCATTTAAAATTTTCCCAATTTGTTTATTGTATTTATGACCCATGTCCTTGGTTCAAATCAGTTTGGTAGGATCGAGAATGTTAAAAAAATCCAATGTGCTAAATTATTTGTTGATGAAAGAAAGGTTATTTTTACTTTTTAAATGGAATATGTAAACCATGTGGTACGATACAATTCATCTTTATAACGTAGAGATAATTACTTGTATTGAAGAAATACATTGAGATTGAGACAAATAATTGTACTTTGTCGTTTGGTTTTTTTTTCCTTAAAATGGTATACTTATCTAGGGGTGATTATCGGTCGGTCAAAGTTAGTTTTTTTACAACAGAAAAAAGGTTCAAACTGACCCCAACATCTATAAGTAAAGGTCAGATGGTGGGTTTTTGTCGGATCAGTTTAATACTTAAAAATACTTTTTGAAAATTCTCAATTTTTGTCGATCAGTTTAATACTTAAAAATATTTTTTGAAAATTCATGATTTAAACATTTCCAAAACTGACCCCAACTGACTCTTCTCTTTTTTCGACCGGCCGACTTCAGTTTGGTAGGTAAACTCGATTCCCCAACTGACTCTTCTCTTTTTTTGACCGATCGACTTCAATTTGGTAGGTAAACTCGATTTTTCGATCTATCATGCTCACTCCTATTTATCCTACCTTTCATTAGCATTTCAAAACTATCACCAAAGTAAAAATCCTTTAAATTTTGAACGAACGTTTAAAATTGAAATAGCAATAGCGAGACAACGACCTACAACAAGAAATTAGATTGTCAAAATTTTATAGATAATTGTCCTACGTTAAGAATCTATGCCAAAAATAGTTACGAAAGTTAAGGTCAAGAGTAATACGTTAATTTTAAAAGAATAGAGGTGTGATAGACCAAAGGACGGATCTCAAGAGTGTTACTTCATTTAATCTAAAGTATCAAAAGAAAGAAGAAATAAAGAATTGTTTCATCAAATTATTGAAAATTTTGGGTTCCTATAATTTCGTTTACTCTTTTTTCTAACCATTACAATTCATTTTCATGAGGGTTACTGTTTCACAATGAAAATTCCATATCCGTTGGCAGGAAGCACATAACAAACGGAGGCTTTTCCAATGAATTCTAAGACCTAAGAACTAAGTACCACAATTCTTTTAGCAAGAAATATATGAACATTCAACAGAAAAAGATCATATGAGCTATTTGATGCTTCTCATCCTGCCGGTCACACCAACGGAAATTTGATGTCATCACTTTACGTGCATTGGAGACATGCCACGAACTTCATGCAGATCATTCCTAGACATCATTTTCTCGGCGACTTCTCGGTACAAATCGCCAAAGGTCCACGGCAATGTCGACCTCTTTTCTCTTGTGAAATTTGTAAAGTTGGGGCACATTGTACCGAAGCTAAGAGATGAGAAAACAAAGAAAAGAAAGAGACAGGTGGATTAGAACAAGAGGATGAGTTGTGTTGAATTGAATCATAATAAGAACATGAATAGCATAAATATCAATGAAAAATTGAATATCGTGTATAAATCACCAACAAACCGTTGCCCACCTCACACAAAACCTCAGCACTTTCGGCTCCATAATCTCGCGCAGCAGCCCGTTTTATATGCTGTTGCAATAAAATAAAGGCTTGTGAGAATTATAGAGGTCAGCCCTTGATTATATTTCAACAAAATTAAATTTTCTCTTGTTCATAAATAATTTAGATATTCGCATTGGCTAAATACAATATCCCAATAAGCAAACGCATTCGCCACATTGCTAGAAGAAGGCAAACGCATGTATGTGTTTCTCCTCAAATAGAACTCAGATGTATTGAAATAAAAAAGATAACGAAATTATAATAAAACTCCCTAAGTAATCGAGGTACTCTGAACCCTCCTCTTTCTTGAGATGCCATTTGCCAATAAAGTCTACGTTGTCTGAGTACTCCCTTCCCTGTTCCTCTATTGATAACAAAGAACCTAACAACTTTTGTGGCTAATTACTAATATACCTTTAATAGCATTCCTATAATATACTCTTGTATGAGGGCAAGAAAATGTTGGTTTAAGGGGAAAAAGACGGTATCAAAACTAAGGTAACTGACAATCTGAGAAGAAGTTTGTACTTCCTATCCAATTCCTAAAAAGTAGTAAAATGAAAATAGGGAGGAATGCTCCAATTGGGAAAATGGAAATATTACATAAAGTGAGCTGCACAAATACGCTTTTCAGGGTTAAAAGAATAGTCAATAGTCTTCCACTCTATTCATTTCATTACATTTAGTAACCATTGAATGGACAGGACGTACAAGATAATGCAGACCTAGACCTACTGACCCTGCAGAGTTCTAAATGCATTAAGTTTGCACATGTGAACTTACATCTCTTGTTGAGGTCTTGTGCAAAGAATAAACAGCTTTGGACGCATGCTGAAAAGAAATTTCAAAGAATAAGTGTAAATGATAAAATATTTTACATATGTACTTGAGCATCTCAGTCAGATATAATTACCTTCAAAGCTGCAGAAAGAAACTCCATATCTGCACCTTTTCTTCGTGTTCCAAATGGAGGATTCATTACAATTGTATCAACAACCTGACCTGGCAATATGCAGGATGTTTTTTATGTAGATATGAAAAATAAGATCAAAGATATCTCGTCTGGGCAAAAGGTTGGATCAAAGAAAATAGTACCCAAGGAAACTTATGAAAACTGAATTTGAACACTTTTTTTATCACCATCCAAATAAAGACATAAGCATCTATAGGTGATAACATCCCGTGCAATATCATGAATTCATAAATTCTTTTGATACAAATAATGCAAACCAATTACTAAAACGGTTGTGAACAAATAATAATATCATGAAGTGAATCAAACAATAAACAAAAAATTCAGTCAAAGAGAATTGAAGAATACAGGAGGCACCAATAGCCATTAGATTTCTTGAGCATAAAATAACAATTTCATCAAACTAAGAGTAAGATAAACCAACTTTCACACCGACCCCTAGTTCTCCAAGATTCAGTGGAAAACAACGCATTGTTGAATTATTACGAAGTGATATACCATTTTCTTCTGTACATACTTTTGTCAAAAACTAGAGCAACAGGCCTACAAGTAAGCAGGTGCATATGGGAATGAAAAGCATTTAAACTTAGCAAGCATGGTGTTTTGGTGTGGTACCTCTCCATCCCAAGTTTTTCACATCACACTGAACCAAGTCCATTTCGAACTGCAATTTTCAACCGATCAACTCAAAAAAACAGGTGCAACGAAGAAAATCCAAAGCATCCCAATTACACATGACAATCATACATAAAGCCAAAAGATAGTAGAACCTCAAGATACTCTGCATTTGAAGATGCTATTTCAAGAGAATCGAGATCGATGTCAATTCCAGTAACATGTCTGTCCAAGAATTGTAAGATTTGAAGCATTGGTATGATTAAAATCAAATATATGCTGAATAACAACATTTTATCCACTTCCCTTATAGTCAGAAAAAGATTGATAACTTTCAACCATGGAACTGAATCTTATTTGCAACCGAAACTAAAAGAGTAATAAACCAAAAGAAAATAGAGAGGAACAGGGGGAAAATGCTACTTACTCTGCACCCAATATTGCGGCTGCAGCTCCCAATGTACCACAACCACAACCCAAATCAGCCACTACCTTGCCACAAACATCTCCAAAAGAATTCTCTGCCTGATAAAGTTTCCAACGAATGACCCATGTTATATGCTATGATTACATATATCGAATATGTAATAAGCAAAGAAATGTATGCCAGACAACGCTCAATTGCTTTTCTGGGACTGATTAAAAAATACATAATTGATTATATTCATTGCTATAGTTGGTCATGAAAGACATCTATGGTTCAAAACAAATCATCCTTTATACACCCATAATTCATATAATTAGATACAAAAACTATCCACTTTTTCAAACCCAAAGGTAAGACCAAGCATTAAACCACTTAAATAATCAAATTTCCCATATTCCATATATCGGGTTCCGTAGCAACTCATATACGAAGGGATTCTAAAATAGTTAAAATCACCATTATATACAACTTTTAATAACTCAAAAATCTACGTTAACAGTATGGAAATGCGTCTAAAAACGTAAAACTATTTAATGAATCTATTTGAAGTAATTAAATACGTACTTATAAACATGACAGAAGTGATCTTAATCATGAGCTATAGAAGATGGGGAAAAAAACAGAGATTAGAGCAAAAGGGAAAGAAGAGGGAAGAGAGATACGGTGTACAACATGCGAGAAGCAATGTGAGGTCCAGTAGGGTACTGCTCCAGCTGAATCTGCAGGAAAAAATGTAGTGTTGATTGAACAAATGTGTAAAAGAAAACAAATTAAAAAAAGAAAAAGAAAAATAAAAAAGGGACGAGGAAATCAAAACCTTTGGATTGGAGAACTGTTGAATTTCACCAAGTAAGGACTCTAATTGCTTGAGCTTCATGGTTGGGTGGAGAGAATCTTGATGAATCCGTTTGTTGATAACCCTAATTTAGACGATTAAGCTTTAAGGATATCCTGTAGTGTACCGCTCTACAACTCACGAGCACGACTTTGTCCTCTTTGATTCTTCTCGATCTTCTATAGTGTAAAAGGATGTCTCCTCTTTTCTTTTCCCCAAAATAGAATAAAATAAAAGTCCGCATTTCCTTTTCTTTACTTTTTTTTTTTTTGCTTTTTAGGTAAACAGTAACAATATTTTTAAAAATAGAAAAATAAATTAAAATATTTCTATAAACAATAAAAATTGATAAATTATACATGTCTATTATTGATATAATCTGAAATGTTGTTATATATCCTAAATATTTAGTCAAATTTGTTATTTTTGACAATTTCTCTTTTTTAAATATAGCAAAAATTCAAATTATTTATAAAATATAGTAAAATCTATCAAATTTAATAGTTTTTTCAAATTATTGCAAAATAAACCTAAGTGATACGTATGAATAGACTCTTCTAATGGTGATAGACATTGATATAGAAATGTCTCTAAATGTTTTACCATCAATAAATAAATATTTTTGTTATATTTGTAAATATTTTCAACAAAATTTGTCATTTGCAACAAATTTCTTTCTTAAAATACTGTGTTGATAATTAAATTATTAAATGCCTCGTTTGGTATCCCACTAATTTTCTGTTTTTTGGTTACTTATTTTTAGTTTTTATAAAAGGGGTGCATTTGATAATCATTTCACTTGTTTGTTTTCAAAACTAAGACATTTGTTTTTTAAATTTAATCAAAATAAAATAAAAATAAAGAAATAAGACTTTTGTTTTAAAGTCAGTTACCAAATATATATAGTTTTTATTTTTAATAAAAATAAAATTTAAAAACAAAAAATAATAATAATAAATAATTTTCAAACAAGCCTAAATAAGTATAATTCTATTTTTGTGTTGTAATATATATAATGTACTTACGAATTTTATTTTAAATTTTCGTAATGGACATTTATAAATATTGCAGCTATGTGAAAATCTTGTTGGAATGTAGAACTATAAAATAAAGTTTCTCGATAAATATAAATTTAGTATCTGAATATTATTCAAGTTGCCTTGTACAACACCGACTCAGCCAAATATACAAACAAACATTATTTTCAAATATACAAACAAACATTATTTTTTTACTTTTATTTTGGAGTTTAAATACACTAATAACATTTTAAACTCAAACTATGCTTTAAACAAGTGGTAGAGTACTACTAACAATTTATATGAAAAAGGTTAGAGTAACTTTATTCTTATCTGATTATTGTTACAAGTTCTGAATATTGATTGCTTTTTAAAGAAATTACAAACTCCCATTAATAACAAAAATAACAATAACAACTTTATATAGTACAATGTTGCTTTTATGTAATTGATGTGATTTTTTTTTTTCTTTCTCATTTTAGCACACGTCATGTCACCTAAAATGCCATCTCAACTTTACTATTATTTATATTTTTATTATTCTTTTTAAAAAAATTATTATTTTTACTTGTTTTTTTTTCTTTTAAAGTAAAAAGAATAAACTAATATGTTTATAAAATATAGTAAATAATACCGTTCATTTACAATGAATTTCAATAAATTACTAGCGGTGTATATTCATTTGTATGGTGATAGATATTTATCTTGATCTATTTCATATAGATTTTGATATATTTACAAATATTGCTATAAGATTTGTTGTTTGAAATAATTAGAATTGTATATGTATATTTGTATATTAAATATTTGAATGGGCATGTCAGTAAACTTATCCAAAGTCTCGATATAATATAATTTATAGATTTAACTTGAGTTTCAAAAATAAAAAAATAACTATATTATTTAAAAAATCATCAAAATGAGCAGATTTGACAAAATATTTTTAAAAATTAAAGTGTGATTATTTTCTCATAAAATTTGTCAAAAATAGAACATTTGACATAATATTTACACTTAATAGTAAAGTCAAGTGTAAGGAATTTTATGAGTGGTTTTGTATAAATAGTTAGTTTTTTTAATTAAAAAATCTTTTTGTAAAGGGTAAAAGTTTATTGTTATTTAAAAAACAATTAATTCTATTTATAAAAGAGACATTTTGAAAAATAATAAAACATCGAAACTATTAATAAAATATAGCAAAATCTATCAAACTATCCCTAATTTATTTATTTTTTTTCGTATATTTAGTAAATAATTTCATGTTTTCTCATCCATAACTATTTTTCTTTATATTATAGAATTTAGAGTTATGAGTTTTTAATTTTGTTGGAGACAATCATAAATCTTTAATTGTTTTTCAATAATAATACATTATGTGGTTGAGCAAGTTATTTATGCATTAAAAGTTTAGTTATAGAACAAATATTTAAATTAATTGGTTTATTTATTAGATTAAATATTTAAATTAATTGATTTTATAGACATTCTTTTAAGAATAATTTTAAAAAATAGTAAATTTTACAAAATATTTACAACCTAAAGCAGATTTTATCACTCATAGTCATTTATATGTTATAGTGATATAAGATTATCAGAGATATAATCCAAAATTTTGCTAGCTTGTAAATATTTTAATTTACTTTTATATTTTAAAAATGTCCCTTTTTAAAATAATGTATTTTTAAAAATGAATGTACAAATTAATATATTCAAGAAAAACACACCACACATATTTTGTTTATATATATATATAAATACTAGATTATACCTTTTTTTTCATACAAAAGTTAATACAAATTATTATGATTTGATTTTAATATTTAATGTGGTTAGGTGGACCAAATTTGAACATTTTAAAAGTGAAATAATCTATTAAAGAAGAAAGTACGAAAATCAAGGTTAAAAATGTCATTTTACCCGCTTTATTTTGAGTTTTATACTACTCTTTGTCTCGTTATTTTTAAATATCAAACTGAAGTTGACGTAATTTTCATGAATCATCCAATAAGTACGTACAATTAATTTATAGTTAAATGTTCCCACGAAACTAATCTATACTAATTGTCCTATATTAATCGTGAAAATACATTCATGAAGTGTTTTTGCATGAAAACTTTCATTATTTCTATTTAACTAGATTTTATAAAAATAAACTTTGTGAAAGTATTGTATCTAAATAAAATTTGAAAGATTCTTAAAAATGTTTATGTTCTTTTAGCAATAGACTAAGATATATTTGGATAAACATATATAGTGTTACACTAAAGTGATAGATGTCTATCTAAGTCTATTATTGATAGTAAGTAAAATTTCGATATATTTGTAAATAAGTGAGCCAAATTTTGCCTTATTTGATAATATTTTGATTATATATCCATTAGAGTATATCACTATCTATTATTGATTGATATTTTTAATATTTTTGTAAGTTAAAATAATAATCTACGTATTAAATTAATTTTAAAATATAATCACTTTTTTGTTGTTGTTAAAAAGAACTATGTTATAACAATTTATTTATAGTTTATAGTAAGATCATATTTGAAAATATATTGATTAATTTGGTTAATTACCGTAGAATTATCAAAGTATTCAATATTTTACAAAACCCAAAGCCAATGGGTTAGAGAGGAAGGTGAGTGAGTGGGAATTGATAAATGCAACATTACAAGAGCTCGAATTGTGTGGTTGGACGCCATTAATGGCTGCAGCGACAGGAACCAGAGGGACCCATCTCACCCATCCATTTCATTCAGCTACCATGCCCACACACAAAAAAGACTCTCGTTTTGTGCATTCCAAAACCTTTGTCTCTGAGGTTTGAAATTGAAAACTTCTCTCTCGAAAGAAACGAAGAAATTTCAGTAAACTTAAAAGCTACTTTTCACTGTAAATCGAAGTCCCTTTTCCCCATTTCTGCCATTGTTACACTTCGAGTCCTTCTTCCTGCTTTACACCTTTAACCCTTTTTCCCATTTCCTCCAAACCCTTCTATTTCCGATTCTCCAGAGTGAGTTTTGAGGAAATTTGTTTTTCTTTGGTGGGTTTTGGAAGATGAGTGCTTCTAAGTTCATTAAATGCGTTACTGTTGGAGATGGAGCGGTTGGGAAAACTTGTATGCTTATCTGTTACACTAGCAATAAGTTCCCCACTGTGAGGCCTCTTTTATGAAATTCTGTTTCATGTTTTATCTTAGTTCATTTATTGCCTAGTAATCTGTCAGATTATGAGTTTGTTTTCTACCTTTTTAGATTCATGTTAGTTTTGACACTCTTTGTTCATGGAAGATTTTCTTCCATTTTGTTTGAACGCGAGCCGCAAGAATGTAAGTGCACTACACTAAGCTTGAGCAATTGAAAATGTAGTTCTCCTAAACCCTCTCTCTTAACATGGGTGATTTTCTCCGACACTCTAAGCTTGAACACCTAAAAATGGAGTTCTCTCTCTTTTTTCTGAATTTGAGCTTCAAATCCAAATTTTAGCCATTGAAAATTGAGTTCTTGCTCCCCCTCTTTCTGCACACTGATGATTTTCTTAAAAAATGAGCTGCAAGTGCATAAAAACTAAGCTACAGCAGTTTAAAATGGACTCTCTCTTCTTCTTGATGAGTTTTTTTCCATTTTATATGGCCATTTTCTTTAGTAAATGGAACTCTCTCTCTCTCTCTTTCTCCCGCTCTCAACATTGGTAGTTTTCTCCCACTTCAATTTCTCTCTTTCTTCAAATATAAGCTGCGACTGCAATTACATAATCATTAAGCTTGAGCAGTTGAAACTGGAGCTTTCTCTATTGGTGGTTTTCTTCTATTTTTCCTTTCAATATTAGTTGGAACTTGGAAGTACATAAACTCTAAGCTTAAGCAGCTGAACCTAGACTTCTCTCTCTCAATACTGGTGGTTTTCTTGGCAGGATTATATTCCCACAGTGTTTGACAATTTCAGTGCCAATGTATCTGTGGATGGGAACATTGTCAATTTGGGATTATGGGACACTGCAGGTAGTTATGAACCCCTTGAATAAAAAGGCTTTCTTTATTATTCCATTGATGACGAGTCTAGAGTCAGGATTTTTATCTACTTTACTGAGGTATTATCTAATTTATTATTTGTCATTTGCTTTGAAGGCCAGGAAGATTACAGCAGGCTAAGGCCTTTGAGTTACAGAGGTGCAGATGTGTTTGTTCTAGCTTTCTCATTAATTAGCAGAGCCAGCTATGAAAATATCCTCAAGAAGGTATTGATTTGATAGTTCAGGAACATTGGTATTAGAGTCAGTTTAGCTTATTTTTTTGCAAAATTCAGTAACCTACGGGTTTAATACAATTTGAAATCTGACACTAAAATCAACCAATTTTAATAGACAAATGGATCAAAACTGACCCCTAAATCCACCAAAATGGCGAAAATCAAACTAACTACTATGGTATGGTCCAAACTAACTAAACTAACTAAATAGGGCCACTTTTTTGGTACAAAATTTGGCAGTCCAACAAATGTGGATGTATGAGAATTTGAATCTCCAACCTTAAGAAATGAAGTACATGCTTATTACTATGCTCATGTTAGTTTCCTCTTCTATCTAGTTTCAATTTGCTTTCTTACTAGGAATATTATGGTGCATTTTGATGTTTTTAAAATTAGTATGAGATTACAACAGGACTTCTTTGTGGACAAATAGGAGAGATTTATCATCAAACATGTTTTTCTAAACTTTATATTAAAACAAACCAACATGAGAAACGAAGTACTGTATTGCTTTGTTTGATTAGAGTGAAATGTTTAACAATATTGCTTCATTTTGATTTCTCAGTGGATGCCTGAACTGCGTAGATTTGCACCCAATGTTCCAATTATTCTAGTTGGAACGAAGCTCGGTAGGTAGCAAAAGTAATTCATCAATTATTTGATGTTACATTTTGTTTTATTAACATCCATTCGTGTAAATCCACAAACAATATCAAGAAAATTTATCTCCATTCTGTTTAGATCTCCGTGAGGACCGTCGATATGCTAATGAACAAATGCATTATGATGTCATTACATCTGCTCAGGTTTGCTTTCCCTATTCTTGCTTCTTTTTTCTTCTCCAATGTGAACTATAAAAAGAAGGTCAACTTTGTGAACTTAACATTAACAAGCAGGGTGAGGAGCTGAGAAAACAAATTGGTGCTTCAGCTTACATTGAGTGCAGTGCTAAGACACAGCAGGTAGACAAGACAACATAGAAAGATGTTGTAATTTTTGTGAAGATTATAATGTTTCTCTTTTGAAGGCTAGTTTTTAATGATTATCCCAATTAAAAAAAGAAAATGAAAAAATGGACAATGATAATGTACTTGGATGAACAATATCTAACTGGAGCTTATGGTTGATTATTTAGAATGTCAAAGCTGTATTTGATACTGCCATTAAAGTTGTTCTGCAACCTCCGAGGAGAAGAGAGGTCACGAGGAAGAAAAGGCGGCGAGGATCGGGCTGCTCGTTCACGTAAGCATCCCAATTATCTGTGATACTTTCGCCATTACAGAATTGTATAATTATGTCATTGATACATATAAAACCATAGCAGGAGAATTATTTGTGGAGGTTGTGCTGCCTAGAACACGACATGCTGCTAC
The DNA here is from genome assembly GCA_025688845.1 of Cucumis hystrix. Taxonomy (NCBI): domain Eukaryota; kingdom Viridiplantae; phylum Streptophyta; class Magnoliopsida; order Cucurbitales; family Cucurbitaceae; genus Cucumis; species Cucumis hystrix. Next base: position 17,855,899 of record CM046887.1, on the reverse strand, counting down.
AATACGCAAGTAATCCTATCTCGTGGAGGTGTTATAACTCGTTCCTGTTCGAGCTTGCTCCAACAGCTAATACTCCTCTCTATGTATTTGTTAAATCTGTTCTGTGGTTTCACTAGTTTAATTGTAGTGGTAGAGAAGGGCATGTTAATCTCCATTTTGCACACAACTTGAAAAAATTGGAGGGAATTGTTCATTCTCTCAAGAACTTAGGGTATATGTTGTAGCCTTTTTGCTGTTATGTTTTAAAAAATGCGCTGCCATTCTCAATCTATTGATTCATTTCTATAATGCACATCGATTCCATATGAAACACTTGCACGAGACCCTAAGTTGAACTATTTTCCATGGATTCCTCTGCCAGTGAAAGATTTCGCTTTTTCCCTTTAATTAATGGAGGGTTTGGTTTGTTCCACCATTTTTGGACAGAGTGAAAATGAGAGGTTACATCAAATGAGATCTTTCTACAAAAGTAATTTTCTTTTTCTCTCTATGTTGAAACTCCCAAATCTATAAAAAAAAAAAGAGCTCATGTTTGGTTCAACTGATTTGAATGTAAAGGGTCCTACTTGGTTAGCTTTGGGCTTCCTACGTAATGTAATATCTTGAAAAGTGAATCTGAATAGTTTGTCAGGGTCCATCTGTCTAGCTTCTTGTTGCACCCATTTAAAAAATTTTATGTCACAATTTGAGGTTTCTTAACGAATTTGAATCTAAGTAGTGCTTGTTACAACAACGTGGGACTATTTAGAACTCTATATGCTCGATTAATTTTTTTTTTTAAATGGGTTCATGTAAATTTTCTTTTCATGTTAGTTTAGTTCATCTTGTGAAATTGGAGATGCATAATTTCAACGAAACTCGTTGATCAAAGTATATATTTTGATTGTTGAAATTAATTTTAGACTACAGAATAACATACTTTTGAGTTTTAGTAAAGTGAGTAATTTTAGTTCTTTCAAATATTTACAAATTTATAACATAGATTTAAAGTTGAGGTTATGAGTTATTATAAAGAATGGGAATTGAAATTAAACCTTTTAATTAGTAAGTATTAAAGTAAAAGAAATTGATGTGTATTTTAACCTATAAAATAATATCGGCGGCATTGGTAATTGGCATCGTTCGTTCACCGTCCGGCGACTAGTCCTTTTCACAGTCCGGCGAAAAATAACTGTAAACTGTAAAGGAATTTCCATAACCCCTATCTTCAAAAACCCTAGAGCACATACAATCTCCAAAATCCTTCGCAAATGGAACCTTCATCGGCCAAGAGCTGGAGCATCCACTCTCGGCCAGATATCATCCACAAGTACGGGATCCTCGAGCGCGTCGGATCCGGCGCTTATTCCGATGTCTACCGTGCACGGCGGCTCTCCGATGGAGTCATCGTTGCCTTGAAGGAGATCCACGATTATCAGTCGGCGTTCCGCGAAATCGAGGCTCTTCAAATCCTTCAAGGTTCGCCTAATATCGTCGTTTTGCACGAGTACTTTTGGCGGGAGGATGAGGATGCCGTGCTTGTTCTCGAGTTTATGAGAACGGATTTGGCCACCGTTATAGCGGAGGCAAAGAAGAGAGGATCGGATGGTGTAGAATCTGGACGTGGGCTTGCGGTTGGGGAGTTGAAGCGATGGATGATCCAGATTTTGAGTGGTCTTGATGCTTGTCATAGGAACATGATCGTTCATAGGGATTTGAAACCTAGCAATTTGTTGATCTCTGATGATGGCATGCTCAAACTTGCCGATTTTGGACAGGTAATTCTCTTTTAATCTTCTTTTTCGATTAAGATCTGCATATTACATAATCTGTTTAGATGACGAGAAATCAAAGTTAAATGTGGAGATTCTGTACACACTCTGCTTCTCAAAATTAGCTCGTTATTTTGAGGAATCACTGTGAACGACCCATTCAACTCATTAGTTGCAGGTTGGATGCTTCAAAACCTCTGCTTGTAGAATTGTTCAGCACAGAATTCTGAGAGAAATAATCTGAAATGAATTTTGATTAAATGTATTATTTATCTGTTCATGTTGAAGGTTTATGTTTTTTCTTATACCAAGTTCTAGCTCAGATTCATGATACTGAATTTTACTCGATGCTGTTCTCCTATTTCCTTCATGTTTTGAACTTCTAGGAGTTGAGCTTGATATTGGTTTCGGTGTTCCTAAAAGAATGAGTTTGATGTTGGTTTCAGGCAAGGATACTCATGTATCCTGATTATGTTGAATCGAATGAGATCTCTCAACCATGTGAGATCAACTCTTCAGATCAAGTACCTTCTTCTCAGCCATCTGCAGTTCTTCCTGGAACAGAAAGCTCTGTTCGAGAGGGTAATAGAACTGAAGAGCAAGAAACAATTAGCAAAGAGGAATATTTTAGAGTTTTAGATGAGTTGAAAGCAAAAAATTCAGGAAATGAATTTGACAAAGAAACATGTACTTATGATGGAGATACTTCTTGCTTAGCAACATGTACCACGAGTGATCTTGAAGATGATCCATTTAAAGGTTCATCATATTCTTATGAAATGGAAGGGGGAGTTCCAGCAGATGATGGACACGGTCCTCTCACTTCATGCGTCGGTACTCGCTGGTTCAGAGCCCCTGAATTACTCTATGGCTCTACAAGCTACGGTTTGGAGATCGATTTGTGGTCATTGGGCTGTATTTTTGCAGAACTTTTAACATTGGAACCCCTTTTTCCAGGAACTGCTGATATAGATCAAATGAGCAGAATTTTTGCTACTCTAGGCAACTTGACTGAAGAGTCATGGCCAGGTTGTTCCGAACTTCCTGATTTTCAGATTATATCATTCAACACAATCGAAAAGCCAATTGGTTTAGAAGCATGTCTTCCCAACTGTTCTGATGAAATTTCTATTGTCAAAAGACTTCTTTGTTACAACCCGGCTAATCGAGCAACTGCTATGGAATTGCTACAAGATAAGTATTTCACTGAGGAGCCACTTCCCGTTCCCTTGTCCGAGCTTCACGTTCCTTCGACCAAAAGTGGACAGGACGAAGATTCTCCTGCAGGATGGTACGATTACAACGAGTCAGATTCTGATATGGATGAACTCGGCCCGTTGAATGTTACCACCAATGCCACTGGTTACTCCATACAATTTGATTGAGCCACAGTGATTCAGGTATTCCTTAATATTTGGAAGTATACTTTGTTTCAGTTAGTACTCATTGCTTATAAGGAAGAGCTTCCTTGGTAAACGTTGCATTGTAATCAAGCCATATGTTATCCTACAATGCCATTATCGCTCCCCATACTTGATCTACCAAAAATGTCGGGCCGATCATTCCGATACCTTTCTTGAAGAATGTTGTATCTGAATCCCAATTAGGCTATTTATTATCCTACGATACCATAATCGCTCTTCAGTCTTCCTACTTAAAACACCAAAAGCTTGGAGAACTCAGATGTCGGAATAGTCATCCCAACGTCCTTCTTGAAGGATGTCTTTGTCTGATAATGTAATTTGTGTATAATTGCACAAACAAAGATGTGAGTTTCCCTCCCCTCCCTTTCTTTTCAAGGACCTCAAGTCTTGTTTTTGTGTCTGCCAAACTGGCTGCCCATGACTGTGGCTCCTTGTCTTGTGTTTATGCTTTATGCTTTTTCTTGAAAATTGACACATTTTCAAGTTTTTGCTGTATTGTTATTTGTTCCTTTCTTCTTATTCTCAGGTTGAGAGGGTAAGATAATAGTTAAACTCTATATGTATGAATCTTGCCCCTCATGTTTTCTTATGTGATCAATCTGTGTAACTTCATTTTTTACTTCTCAACAAGTACGACAACTAAACGTGGCAGGATTAGATGGTTGTCTTGATAGATTGGTCGAGATTTTCACAAATAGGCTTCAAATATCACGAAAATGAGAAAATAAGTTTTTGCTTGCATGCTAGATTGTTGGAGTTGTACACTAACTAACTGTTGAGCTTGTTGATCATGTGAATTTTCTAATTTTCTTATTGTATATCATGTAACTAATAAAGTTTATATGAAGTCATAACTTTAGGTTGGAGAATCATTATTTTGAACTATATACATATTTGCGAGGAGAGGGTTTGAAAAACTTGTCATATTATCCTTTTACGAATTATATACATGGAATAAATAGAAGCTATAGAAGCAAGTCCTAAACTAATAATTGTATCAATTTATATTCTAAATTTTTTAAAGTGTATAAATTTACACAATTCTTTAGTTTTAGTTTGAAAAACCTCCGCGAAACTTATAATTGTATCAATTAAACTTCTAAATTGTCATAAGTGATCTAATTTAGATCTTTAATATTGTATATACTTCACAAAATGAAAGATTAGAATTGAAATATAGTTTGACAAATCTAACAAGCGTTATTTGTTAAGGTAGTTTGTTAATATAAACAATTTACCTGATAAAAATATGTTAGTTTCATAATAATTAGTGGATATAAAAGCAAACACTTTTACAATTTATTTTCAATACATATGACAATGCATTTTTCATGGTAAGACAATCCTTCAACTCTTCATAAAAAAAATGTGCTTCACATCCAACTAAGTATTTAGTTCATACCTCCGACTCCAACTGTCATGTTAATGTTGGACAAAAACCACACTTGACTTGACCATGTACATTAACCGTAATCTTGCATCGACAAATTTATTTATCCTCTAATATGTATTTACATACATATACGTATATATTTGTATATGAATTATTAAGATGAAGAAAAGGTTTAAATTTTGAATAAATGAATTAACAAAATGAATAGGCTGTCCAACAGCTTCTGATAGTCTATTTAGCGCCAAATTTGTTTTTATTTTCCTTCTTTAGTAAATGGAATCTTGGACTAATTCCCTCTTTTTTCCCTCACATTTTCCCACTTTATTTGCCCAATCATAGACCCCCATGTGTCCTTGAAGTAATATCTAGCTGAGATATTTCACGTGGCGAAATATTAATGGCTCTTTAATTTGCATGTGGAAAATACTGGATCATTGCTCTCGACAATTTTGTCGAATATCAATATCCCTCAGAATCTAACGGTCCTAAACCTATTCAAGGCTTGCTTCTATGAATTCGCACCGTTGGATCATATCGAGTTGTTTTCACCGTTAGATTTAACAACAGGTCTTAATCTCACCGTTCAATATTTACAAAATTGAAATTTCAAAATCTAGGAAGAGAGAGGGAGGAAATAAGAAGAACAAAAGGCCTTTTTCGCTCCTATCCTTCCTCTTTCCTTCGGAGCTCTCTTCAATTCACAGTTCAAAAGAAAAGAAAAGGAAAGAAACCCTAAATAATTCAAATTTTCTTCTCTGGTTTTTAATTTGTCTGGGATTTTTTTACGTGAAGGAGAAGGTTTTTTCTGATTTGGGTTTATTGTTGTTGAGTTTCGGCGGAATTTGAGCTTCAAAAGCATAATTTTATCTAGTGGTATTTTGATTGGTATTTGGATCCGGAAGTTGGACGATTTTGAAGTTGGTTTGTGGAATTTCATTTTTTTTAATTCAAGAGTTGATTGATTCTTCGAGTTTGATTTTCCTTTCTTACCGAAAATTTGGAATAGTGGCGAGATTATTGAAATTTAGGATTTGAATTTGATGGGGGAAGAAGATTCCGTGGGTGCGTCTCAGAAGAAGGCTCAATCAGATGGTGCAACGTTGAGTAATTCTTCGTCATCGGATATTCCCTCTAAGAAGCTCGCTAGGCAGCTCGATTTCACCGGCTATGGAGGGGCCTCCAATTCTCAATCTCATTCAAACTCGCATTCACAGTCACAGGCTCCATTAGTTGCTCAGAATCTTCCGCAAGCTCAGCCAAAGCCGCAGACGCAGATGGTGGCGGCGTCGATCGCACCTTTGGCGCCTCATTCGTCAGTACGAGCTGTGTAAGTCTCTACAGTCACGTTCGCTTAATTTAATGTCCAATCATAGATTAGAATAAGAATCCTTGGCCGTTGGAGCTGTTGACATGGAAAAACAATCCAATTTGTAAATAGGGAACTCATCAAAACGTCTTTGTCTTTTTTGGATTATGAGATATTGCTTAATTCGACTAATTTCATGTGAAATCCTTTCACTGGACGATTTAGGTTGTGGATTCACTCTAAGATGTTCAATTCTATCATTTGAATTTGAAATATGAAACTGTTGTATCTAGAGAGATTTGGCATCACTTAAATTTTCTTAAACGCTATATAGAAATTATTCGGTTAGTAAATTCACATTTAGCCATCTTATTATTTATGGGAGTTACTTTATTCTTAAATAGGAAACCAGAATCACCAATGTCAAGAGCAAGACCTGCTATTGAAGCTAAAGACAGTACTCCTAAGAAGCAAAAACAGTGTAACTGTAAACATTCGCGGTGTCTAAAATTGTAAGTTTATTATCCGTCAAGCTTCTGACAAATACATTTTACAATTTTCTGCTCTACTTGGAAATTTCTGTGATAGACACTGACTTGTATAGTAGATGCTCATGTACGCTTATGTATGGTAACGATAGTTTTTTGGTTGTTGAGAAAATTTTCCTTATTTAGCTTTTTTTTTTTTTTGCTCACATTTTTCATTGTTTGCTAGTATGTTTCGGGCTTCATCAATACTATTTTTCATTTCTATTATATTTGCAACTTTTGGGGGAACGTTCCGTGGCAAACTATGGCTTTTGGTGAAGGCCATAGCAGATATTATAAGTTATAATCTCTTTTGTTGCTTCTTGACTCTTTGTTTTATCATTTCCTCAACGAGAAAATTGACAACTAGAATGAATTATAAAATTATTATGTTTATAAATCATTTGGAATGTATTGCTGTCAATTATCGTTATTTATTAACAAAGAGTAATTTGCCCACCAATTTTGGGCAGGTACTGTGAATGCTTTGCTTCTGGAATATACTGTGATGGTTGCAACTGCATCAATTGTTATAACAATGTTGAGAATGATGCTGCTAGAAGAGAAGCAGTTGAAGCTACATTAGAGCGTAATCCAAATGCATTTCGACCAAAAATTGCAAGCAGCCCTCATGGGATGCGGGACAGCAGGGTATGGCAGTCTTTTAAATAACAACTGCTCAACCTTTTGTATATATCATAGCTCAACCTTTTGTTCATATCATAGCTTGTACTGCAAGTTGCAGACTTTGCAGTTAATTATTTACTTTTCCGAAGCAGTGGTTTTACCTTTACTTTTGAGAAATGGCATTATATGGGAATTTTTGTGCAATCCTTTGTGTCTTGATTGTTTAAAATAATTCATGCATCCAATATAGCCTTAAGTCAAATGGCATTATACTATTTGCTTGCCAATCCCCTCCGGACTTTACCATTTAAATTCATTGTCACATCTAGTTGTATATGTAGATAGAACAAGTGGTATTGCAATGAGTATTTACACATAGTATAATTTATAAATGAGTGGCATGACATCAAATAGTCGTACATATCTTCTGTGGAACTTGTTGATGATATGCCCGATTGTTTTGAATTCATGCAGGAGGAGGCGGGGGAGTTGTTGATGTTGGGTAAGCATAATAAGGGATGCCACTGCAAGAAATCAGGTTGTCTTAAAAAATATTGCGAGTGTTTCCAGGCCAACATTCTCTGTTCGGAAAACTGTAAATGCATGGATTGCAAGAATTTTGAGGGAAGTGAAGAAAGGCAAGCTCTTTTCCATGGAGACCATGGTAGCAACATGACATTCATTCAACAGGCAGCTAATGCTGCCATTACCGGAGCTATTGGCTCCTCTGGCTATGCCTCACCTCCTGTATCCAAGAAAAGAAAAGGTCAAGAACTCTACTTTGGACCAACAGCCAAAGACATATCCGCTCATCGACCAGGGCCATTTCAACAGGTGGACCTAATCACTTACTATAAATAAAAGACATCATGTATAAATTTGGTAGAATCTCTAAGGCAAAAAAAGATGACTTTATAATGCTTTTCACAAGAAGCTGTGCTAATGGGACTGCTCTTGTACTGATAGTGATGTTTTTGTTTATTCTACTTAGCAGGCAAATCATGTTAGAGCCACTGCTCCTCCGCTACCATCCTTCCCTATTGCTGGTGTTGGAAGCCCGTCAGTGTTGGGGCCTTCAAAGTTTACATATAGGTATAATCTCTTCATAATTTCAACCTTATTGTTGGACTTAGGACTGACGTGTGTAATTGTTGAAGGTCTTTAATGGCAGACATCATTCAATCACAAGATTTGAAGGATCTTTGCTCTGTTTTGGTTGTGCTGTCAAGTGAAGCTGCCAAGACAATTCAAGGTATTATGATTTTATCAGCTCAAGCCTCTCCACCTCTATTTATGTGTTGTTTATCATTCAATTCATAGTACATTGGTTAGGAACTTAGGTCTTTTTAGAAGTTCAGCAAAAAGCTGTTGAATGGACCTTTTGAAAATATCTTCTTTTTCACTATCCAGACCAAACAAGTGCTACAGAAAAGCAATCAGATGGCCAGACAGAAACTTCTGTTGCATCATCCACTCAAGATGGGCAGAAAAAAGATGCATCTGATGAGAAATCTGCAGCTGATGATCGTTCAAGTGCGAACCAGGCTGATAAAATCACCCCCGACGATTCCAATTCAGATGGTGGAGATGTGCCAAAGGGGGCGCCTATGTCTCCTGGAACTTTAGCTTTGATGTGCGATGAGCAAGATACGATGCTAATGGCTGCTGCTTCTCCCAATAGACTAATGGGTCCTGGTTGCAGCACCTCTTCACAACTGCCTCATGGACAAGACACGTCAGAGGTCTATGCCGAGCAGGAGAGGATCGTCCTTACAAAATTTAGGGATTGTCTTAATAGACTCATCACTTTAGGAGAAATAAAAGGTAAGTTTGAATGTCTGTTTTCCCCTTTAATCCTTAGACTGCATAAGATAACCAACAAAACAACATGAAGCATCCTGAAAGGTTTAATTTGTCTTGAGCAGGAAACTCCAAAAAGAAATTTCTTGAACTACTTGCAATATGTTTTTTTCATTCGCTAAATTTTGTTTGATTTCTTTCTTGAATATTCCTCAAGTCTGATGGTTTACAAGATCAAACAAGAAAAACTCCCCCACCACCACCACCACACACGCTATTTAAACCTTAGATTCTGTAGACAGATAGGGTTTCCTTTGGGATTCAAAATGGATTTTCTTGCAAGTATATAAAGTACTCTCTATACTATAGAACCTTGATCGATAACGGGTGTTTATGTCGTGGGCCTTCTATGAAACTTGCATCATTCTTATTTCTAACTTTGTTCTGCACTCTTATCATGTTCATTTTATTTTATGATAGAATGCAAATATTTTCTTGTGTTTTTCTTTTCCTTTCTTTTTCTTTTTCTTCTTTTCTTCTCTCTTTTCCACAGAACTGATGGGTAGTGCTATATCCTTGTTCATTGCAGAGACAAAATGTTCATCTTTAGCCAGAAGTGAAGTAGGTAACCAAGAACAACAATTTAACAATGGCACTACAAATTCTAAAACCGAAACTCAAAGTAATTTGGGCCAACTCAACAATAAAGTCACGAAACCTTCGATTACACCGTCAGTGAAGACATCTCAGACGGTAACTCCAGCAGTCATGACCCTTAGTAACGACCAGCGACAGAAAGTTTTGCCTCTGTCTTGAAACTGATAAACATCAAACAAAAGACTGACAAAAAAATTGGTAAAGAAATATGTAGCTGCTGGCTACCGATCAATGTGATATTTCCCTCCTCGACCCTCATTCCGGGTTGTCCATTCCACACTCTGCTGACCCCTTCAGAGTTGGAAGCTATATTTAGACGAACGAAACGGTTCCACGGATTCCTACATTATTGATGTAAGTTAAATTTTGATGTTTCGAGTTCCTTTCTTGGTCATTATTGATGCTGTGAAATGCAAATCCCCATGTTGCTCTGCTCATATTCTCATTTAGATATGAAATTGAGTTCCCCATCTTAGCTTTGTAATTTTAGTTATTTTTCCTCCTTTTTTGGGAGAGGTGAAGAAGGTTTAGGGTTTGTTCTTTTCATATTTCTAGATGAAAAGAGATCCTTTGGTAACTTATTTCTAATTTGCCCAATTCTATAGCTAAAGCTAAATTTTGTTGCCTAATCTTTAGTTTCCTTTAGGATTTTTATTTGAATAACAAGGGCTCTATCAATCTATATTACACTTTGTACATTATTATTTCGATGTCAGAATTTTATTTGATATTTAGTCTTGATAGAAAATAATAAACATTATAACTATAATGAAGAGGATGAGTATAAAATATTAAATATTGTAGTAAATAGTAAATATGATAACAGTGAGAGATGTGGAGGTTATAATAGTTGAAAATATCAACTATTATGATTGGAGTTCTATAGCCATCTTCACTCATCTACTTTTTTTTTTTTTTTACAAATTAAAAAATTGTGAAAATTAATTTTTGTTTAGATATTGTGAACCTGACCAAAGTCCTACATTGGTTCGGGTAGATAAGGGGATAATCTTGGGTACAGGACAACTATCTCTATTGGTATGAGACCTTTTGAGATAGTAAACAATATCATGCAATTGTAGAGATATTCGAGAGGTTTGTTGTCCTAACATACATAAATTCGATTTTTTTGTCTAATGGAATTGTAAACTTTAAATTTATGTCTAATAGAATCATAAACTTTTAATTTTAAACTATAAATGAACAAAGCTCTTAAATCCATTTGTAAATTAATTTTGATCAAATAAATTAGTTATTAAAATAATCCGAGTTATACTAGTGGTGAACAGGTCAATAACTAACTAAGAGGTCATGGTTCATGTCATGATTCAGGTCAATAACTAACTAAGAGGTCATGGTTCGATCCATGAGCCACCTACCTAGGAATTAATTAATTTTGATGTAATTTTTAATCGAACTTATTGGATAGTTATAAATATAGTTATTTGATTCAAAATATTAACATGTATAACATTTTTTAAAAAATTACAAATATAGTAAAATATTTGAAAGTATAGATTATCAATTGATCATAAAATAAAAACATGTTTGCAATACACATATATTTTGGATTTTCTAATAACGTTGACTAATAAAATTATTCTTTTGAAATCTATTTATTTATTTTGAAAGGACACAAGCAATTATTGAAGAATTTGAATTTTGAAGGCTGTTTTTATATCAATTGAGTAATTACAATGGACAAAGATTTTGGCAAGAAAGTCGCGACGAATCTTATGATATTTAATCTTTTTCTTTCCATTTATTTATTCGCCATTAACTTTAGAAATAACAATTAAGAAAAATTTTAGAAATTTAGTTATCCAAACAAATTAGAAAGTCAGTTTATATTTTTTTTAAAAATCCTTTGATTTTTTTATGTTTTACGAGATTGTCAATATCTATCTGTATCTACGGAAGAGACTTGAAATTTTACTATATTTAAAAACATATTAAAATAACATTTCGATCATATACTCTAAAAGTTTTTCAATTTTAGTCTCTGCTACTTGTTTATTAAAGTCTTTTAACCTTAAGAATAATTTCAATAATGACTATCTTTTCAGATATTTTAAAATATAACATCTACTAGTAATAGATAATGATCAACTTTAGTAGTATATTTTAAAATATAACATTTACAAATATAACAAAATATTACTAACTATTAATAATAGACAAGGATGGACTCTTAGTAGACTACTATCATCTATCATATCACTTATAGATATTTATAAAAATCTATCGACAATAACATTTTACAAAATAAATACTTTCTTACGACCCATATCAGGAGTAGCCACATTGAATAGTTCTTTAAAATAATTATCAATATCTAATTAACAATTTTACACCATTAATTATATCATAGAAAAACTCCACAAGTTATTTAAAAAAAAAAACTCTTAGAAGTACTTTAAATTATTAATTAATCATTTTCTAAAAAAAAAATTAAGGATCGAATAAAAATTTGAACTCAATACCTCTTATCCTGAAAACACAAATGATAACGGTTAAGCTTAAATTCGTGTTGACAAACTACTAATTATTAAAAGATTTCGAATGCATATCTACCACAATAATGAATAAATTTTCATTTTTAGAGATCATCTAAAACACCCATGATATTTTATTTGAATGTATGATGAAAAAAAACAAACAAAATCTATATCTAGCAGTCATTAAAACATGTAAAGATTTCAAATTTCCCTCCTCTACTTATTCATTTTTAATTTTACTTTAGAGAGATTTAATACACTACCAAAGTTTCAAGTTCAATGGATGATGAGATCCCTAACACATGATAAGATTTCAAAATCCCCACCCCACACATCATTGAACTAAATTACCAACCAAAAAGAGGATTTTAAAAAAAAAAACCATAACAAAGCAAGTAAAAACCATTACAAAGCCCTTCTTGATGCTTTTCCTAATGGGCGATTACTAGATCTAAGAAAGGGAAGCATTATTAGGAAAAAGAAGAAGCTTATTTGCTTAGAGTTTGGATCTCGAAGCTGCATTTTCTGAATTGGCTTCGCTCTACAAGAAAAATGAAGAAAATGTCATGTTTACTATCCATAAGAGAGAGAAAGACAGATGTCGTTTGTACATGTTATACGTAATAAGTCTTGTCACGTTCAAAACCAATTTGGATTGAATAAGATAAAAAGTGTTTTTAGAAAAAAAAAAAAAAAAAAAAATTATTTATATTAAAAAAAAATTAGAATAAAAAAAAAAAAAAAATTTTTTTAAAAAAAAAAAAAAAAAAAAAAGTTATTTCTATTTGAACCCTTTTGATAAAAAAAAAAGGTTTAAAATACAACTTGAAAACTATTTTGAATAGTAGTGAAACACTTCAAACATTTTTCAAAGTGATTTATTTTCAAAATTAAACATTTGAAAAGTTAAACCAAACACTTTTAATCCATCAATTAATATTTAGTTTTAAGCTTTTAAATGCAATTTTCATATTCTCAAAACTGAATTTAAATCATTAAAATAAAAATGTGTTTGAAATAAGTGATTTTAATTATTTTAGAATTACTAATAGTTATCTTACCAAAGGTATGCCTTTGGCTGCTCTTTCTTCTAAATACTTGGAAGGCTTGAAGAAATCACCATATTGTTCTGACCATTTCTTGAGACTTGCATATACATGTTTGGGCCCAACCAAATCCCCCCAAAACAGTAGACCGCCGCTGCATAGTAGAAGAAAGCCAATTTAAAACCTAACAAGCCGGATATGAATCTAAGACACGGAAGCGGCAACTTGACATTTTCTAAAAATCTAGGACACAACACGTCAAAGATATTTTTATTAAAATATACATTTTAAAAATATGGATCTTTTCCTATAACGAAAAAAAAAAATCAAAGTAAATGGATGGGTGAATTTATATGCTTAAAAAATTAGGTTGATGTATTTCAAACTCAATTTATTATTATTGTCATATATGTGTCTTTGTAATCTATTCAATAAGTGCTCTATGCATGTCTAACATATTTGTTGAACTAACAAGTGTTTGATATAGTGTCCCAAGTGTATGACACGAAAATGTTAGCCAAACTAGAGTGTTTTTCATCTTAGTTTAAAACCATTAGTATGTGCGGGATATGAACATCATCAATCTATCATTTAATAGCCAATAATCACTCTACCAACATGTAGACAATCCATCAGCCCTATTTCGTAATCTGAAAAAGATAACAAATGAGTGAAGGTGTAATACCGGTAGGAAGGAAAGCTCATTCCAAGAACAGTTGCAACATTAAGGTCGGACGGCCTAACAACGATTCCTTCTTCCACCACTCGACATCCCTCATTTACCACAGGAAAAAGTACCATTTCCAAAATTTGCTGATCAGAAATGGCAATAGGCTGCCAGAAGCAAACAAGAAGATATAATAACCAGCAGCAACTAAAAGATGGTGATTTATGCACATTGTGTATTCACGTCATACAAATGACTTCTGCTATCAAGCTTTTAAGTACCTTTCCACTGGGCATAAGGTTGGCAATGCGCCTAGTCTCTTCTAAAATTGGTGCAATTGAAGGATCGGGCTTTGGTCTGCTTCCTTTCTCATAAATATAGTATCCCCGACCATTGTTTTTACCTGCAGGAGAAAAATGCATCAGTCCACATTTCTGAACATGAATCATTTTGGAGAAGTACGCAAACAAAAGTAAGGTGTAATTCTAAAGAAATTCAGTACCGTCACGTCCATTTTTCCTCATTAGGTCAACAAGGGGAGAGAATAGAACCCGATCTGGAAATGAAGCAGAAAATTCTTTCCGTACGGCAGTTGCCACTCCATATCCACTTAAATCCTGAAGCCTGTAGCATAAGAAGCAATCAAGATCATATAGAAGAGCCTTCGATATCAATAACTCTAGAATTAAGAAATTGACTTACTGGAAAGGGCCCAAGGGAAGACCAAAATTGGTGATCACCCGGTCAATTCTGAATAGGTCAACACCTAAGTGAACCAACATTTGTGCAGCCTGAACATATGGGAAAAACGCACGATTGACTGCAAACCCAGTGCAGTTGCCCACAACGACAGGAACCTTCTTTATGATTTTCCCGACAGTCATCAGATCAAGAATAACTTGTGGAGAAGTCTTTTCTGTCCGTACAATTTCAAGGAGGGGCATCACGTGAGCAGGGCTGTCCATTTTAGAAAGGCGTGAGCAAAAGTTGCTAATAATTAATAATTGAAACTGGAGAAACATAGACAAAACATGGAAATAAAGACTCGTGGCTTGGGAATCTTAAAAGTGCAGGTACACATGAGAAAAAAGAAAACTCTTTGAGGTCAAATAAGGCCCTCATTATTATTTCTTCAATGGAGCAGTTAAACTCCATTCAATGTTACTCAAGATATCATGCTTATCCTTTCAAAATATGACAGTAAATCTCAACTTTTATTGTGCGCTCACAAAAATTCCATGAACAGATGGAAATAGTAACAAGACAAAAAACACAATGCACATCACACCATAAGCTGAAAAGTTGGTCCTGACCTGTGGACGGCTTTCTAATACAAGAAAATAACTATCAGATGCCCCCTACAAATTTCAGTTAATATGCTTAACCTGATCCTGAATGATGCTTCGCACTTCTACTATTACCTGCCCCTACAAATTTGTGCTTGAAATAAACTACTATATCCTTTGAATTACTATATGACAGCATTA
Source organism: Cucumis hystrix (assembly GCA_025688845.1). Taxonomy (NCBI): domain Eukaryota; kingdom Viridiplantae; phylum Streptophyta; class Magnoliopsida; order Cucurbitales; family Cucurbitaceae; genus Cucumis; species Cucumis hystrix. Next base: position 17,840,716 of record CM046887.1, on the reverse strand, counting down.
ATTCTGACTCCTACAAACTATATTTCAGAAAAGAGAAAAATGAAAAGTTCCCTCTACAGTCCACAGGTTTTCTCTCTTTCGAACAAAAACAGGAAACCAACGTTCCTCACATACTGGCTGATGGAACCATTGAGGTTCAAAATGTTCCTTAAAATTCCACACTGGTTGACTTTGACTTGAACAGGGAACGACAGGAAAGAACTTAAAATTTAAATTAACACAAAAACAAATTGGAATATGACCTGAAAAAATGTGCTCCAATGATTCGATCCATGGATCTGGTTTTTTCTCCAACTAGATTGAGGTCTATAGTGGAGGTATTTGTTGCCAATATGCAGTGAGCAGGGCATATTTTCTCGATTTCACTGAATATTTTTTGTTTAAGAGGAACATTCTCAACAGCCGCCTACAAAAACAAGTTTTTGTCTTTGCTGTCAATACAATGTTAAAATTAAAAAGATTGTACATGAATTATATTCTGGAAATGAGAAAAATATTGAAGAGAGAGATTGTCATAAGTAATAGTAATTTGATGTCAGCACAACCAAACCAATGTCATTTTAATTCCTGAAAGTTTGAAATTAAGAATTTACCTCAATCACCATATCCACATCTTTGAAGTCTGAATAATCCAATGAACCTTTAAGAATCAGAAGAGCTTTATTTGCTTTATCTTGTGTCAGCTTGCCTTTAACAACTAGGCCTCGAAGATTTGCTGTCAAATAAATAACAGATATAATTCAAAGGACAATAAAGTTCAATGATGCACAATAACAATGCTTCTATTTAAATTTAAAATAAAAATGATAACAGTTAGAATCCACCATGACTTTGGTTTTCAAGCTTTAATTAAAAATGTCATCGGCTTACAAAATGTACATTGTGGTCAATCCCAAAAACCTTAGTTCCATAATTCTATAACTGTCAATAACACACTACTTTTGAAAGGAACTTTTCTACTGACTAGCATTAGACTGTAGCGAAACATATCTTCTCTAAAATGATTAAAAGCCACAAATACATTACTTCCATACATATATAAATATAGTCCTTTAGATTAAAATTATGATTTCATAAAAGGTGACGCTCAATTAGTTTTGAGATAGATGCGTTACTAATCTTCTTGCCAATAAGTTTTGAGATGAAGCTTTATGTTATCCAATATCGTACTAGAGCACATGAAGCACAAACAAGCTTTCGGCCAAAAGAAATGGAATCCAGTTCAAAAATGGCAAACCCAAAAAAGACCGTTGAGAATCTCATTCTGAAAAAATCAAAGGACCTCACAACCTTTAGAAGATATTTTGAACTACTCCCATTGCCAATTGATTCTGAGATAGAACCCATATTATCTAATGGAAAGTACTTAGAAAACTGGACCCTAACAATCAAACAGGGAAGTACTCTTGTGATATTATCTTCCACAAAAACAAAACAAACGTGCAACAGTAATCTACCATAAAGAGGACAAACAAAATCTTAAGGCTGAAATAATAATAGTAACAGAAAAAATCCTACCTTCAATAGTTTTTATTCCCTTTTGAAGATATTCAGGATTGATTTCCTTAACAACAACATGGATGTTGCTCAGAATAAAAGCTGTTGCTATGCCGGAACCCATTAAACCACCCCCAATAATTGCAACTTTCTTCACATTCCTTGGTTTAAGGCCACGATCAGTTACATTTGGTACCTGAGCAAGTTGGAAGGTACAGTAATCAGTGACACAGTATATCCTGAAATCATCTGGAAATCATAAATGAAATTGTAGAAAGACGTGCTATTTTATAGGTAGCCTTTAACCCCATGGGAAAAAATAGTGGTTTCCCTTTTTTGGTTGGGTTAGGAGATGAGGGTCTTAGCTTCTTGCCTTTGATATTAAACGCTGGGAAAAAAAGACGTGAACAAGACCTTTTGCAGTGTCTGTTGCTACAAGTTCCCTGAATACTTTGTCCTCCTGCCACAATCATTGCTAAGTTAGTAACCTAACTAGCAGCAAGTAACAAGCCAGATGTTTCAGCAAAATAAAATTTCTAAAAATAAGGACAAAACCAATTGCACACAGGAAAATACACCTTAAGACGGTATACACAAAGGTACCTTTAGGACTCCACTATATCCACCATGAATTATTCCATCTTCAATAACATTAATACAAGCAAGCTGCTGTGGAGTGTTTGGTGCTATCTTTTTTGCCTGCTCTCTAGCCGATTTTAATACTGAGCGAGCTTCAGCGAGGGACCCAATTCTGTCTGTCCGATGAAGAGTACGAATCCATGGTTTGCGTCTTTCAGCAATATCCAATGCCCACTTTCTAGCTACTTTCATCAACTCATTTGGACTGACAACAGCATCAATAAGACCAAGCTTCTCTCCTTCTTCAGACGTGATTGTTTTGGATAACTGGGTGAAATGCAAAATTAAAGAGAATAATCACACTTTATGCTGTAACAATCAATTTGAAAACAAGTTTAATCCTAGGCCCTAATAAAGTATTGGTGCCAAATTCTTTTAATAAGATATAGAGGCCAAAAATAATTTTTCCGATATGAAAATGAAAATTTTAGGGAATCTTTAAAGTTTAGTTCACAAGATACATTGAGATACCAATCACATAGTTAAAAAATTTCTTATTTCTCACGGATATTGAAAAATTAGATGTTAAAATTTTCTCCAAATTACCATCCAAGGAATTAAAGAAAATGGCATCTAATGAGTTACATGAACTGATTCGGATGCTAATTTTAATGCTAATTTGAATACTTTGTCATGAAAACCCAGTGGAAATTGGAATAGAGAATGTTTAACATACCAGCATCATTTCTATAGCTTTTGGTAGACCAATAAGTCTGGGAAGTCGTTGAGTACCTTATAAATCAACCAATGCCCATAAACTCAGTGACTGTTTCAAAGAGAGAGGGAGGGGGGAATGTGTTCAGAATAAAAACTTACCTCCAAACCCTGGAATTACTCCAAGCGACAACTCTGGTAAACCAAGCTGAACTTTAGGTACAGCAATACGTGCATGGCTTGCCTGTATAAATACAAATGATTTGATGCAAGAGGTCCAAAAGGGGGAAAAAAAATTAAACAATGCTCAAAATGAAACACAAACCAAAGCCATCTCTAACCCTCCCCCCAAAGCAAGTCCTTCGATAGCAGCAACAATTGGCTTCTTGGCATCTGCACTTATGACAAAATACCACTGAATGATGAAGTTTTATTTTCATAGACAAACAAGTCCCAGTGAACAAGGAAAAGTTGGCAAACAATAAGTAGGAAAAAAATTTTAAAAATGACATGAGAAGAACCTTCCATTGTGTTGACTGCGATATCAACAGATACATCAGGTAGGAGGGATGTGTCCCCTGCAATTTCAGACAAATCAAAAAGGTAAATTCTCAAACAAACTTCTCCACCTTTAAAGTCCCAACTCAAATAAATATGAACGCACCAGTCTTGTGAATCATCTCGAAAACATTGATGTCAAACCCACCGGAGAACCTTCCTCCTTTGCCTTCAGTAAATTAAATTGGATGTTCAAAATAAGAATGGAATAAAAAGACAAGGATGTTACTCAATTTCAGAAATCCTCAAATGCTAACCACAAGAACAAAGTTACTAGTTCATGTAGGAAAAATTCTGCAACATGCAGGGCCACATATGTGGTTGCTAGTTGTGTTGCGCAAGCTATAATTAAGCTGAAAAAATAAATTGGTAGCGTACAAATAGAGGCAAGAAGAAGGTATTAATATTACTATGAAAATCTAAATAACCATGTATAATATATTTATATATCTGATTTAATGAAGGAAAAATCAGAATATGAAAAAATAATAACTATGGATCCGTTTGATAACCATTTGATTTTTTAAAATAAGCTTATTAACACTACTTCCAAGTTCCACCTATAACTTCCTTTTGTTTTCGTTTTCGTTTTGTTATTGCCAAGTTTTGGAAAAACAATAAAGTTTTAAAACTACTTTTTGTTTTTGGAAAATGGATAAAATGTCAAGTGCTTCCTTAAGAAAGAGAGTCCATTGGTTTTGTTCTTTGTTGTGCATTGGTTGATTCCTTGTGTGTAAAACCAATTAGTCTAAGTTAGTTTTTGCTCTAAAACTGACAAACCCGAACCAACTAATCACCCCTATCAAAGTATAGTGAGAAACAAGCCCAATTTTCAAAATCTAAAAACCTAAGAACGAAAAACCAAACAGCTATTAACCAAAGCCTAAATTACGTCATGCCATGTTCCCTCCCTTTGCATAACTTTCATCACGTTGTTTTCTCGTCCCCATCAGACAAAGGATCCAAAATGAAACACAAGCAATGTAACTATGAAATAGAATAATTTAACTCGCAGTTCAGTTTATCATAATGAATTCGCTTTTCCACCTCACTTTTACTCCATTCAGGGGATTTTTGTCAAAGTTTATGTACGGACTCCTTTTGAATCAAAACTGGATTTAATTAGTGTAACATGCTGCTAAACTACATCGAGCGTATTTAATTTAATCCATCATCTCATGTTTCAATTACCACGAAAGATAGCGACATAATGCACAGATTCATCACGAGGATCTAAGCAGAATCAAGCGAAAACCAAAATAATTCTTCCAAACCAAAATCAATTAAACGAGTTTTGCTCGAACCAGTCAGCTGGAGATTGATACTTACCAGTCAAAACAACAGCCTTCACATCATTTCTCCTCATCGCCTCCTCAAATTTCGACTTCAAGGCAGGAAACACTGCATATCCGGAAACAAAAATCCAAAATAAAAAAACAGAAACAAAACACGAAATAGAGATAAAGAGTGATTCTCAAACTCACTGCTCCTTGCTAGAGCGTTAACAGGAGGATTAGACATGGTGATCAAAGCAACGCCATCATTTCCAACCTCCATGGTGACCGAAGGTTCCCCCATGATCGATAGTAGCTTTCGTTAAGCTGCGTCTTCAACTTTCTCTCTGGATTGAATCAAAGAAACCAAAATCAATACGAAATTGAAATGAATTCAGCTCGTTTCTGAAATTATACACGGCTACTCCAGTGATGAAGATGGCCGAGTGCAAGTTTGTGGATGGGAACGAAGAATTTCTCGGAAAAATATCGGAAATTTTCGCTGAAATTTTGTGCAAGGTATACTTTTCCACGTGTAGAGTCCTCATTGGTTTGACCGGATGTTTAGTCTTACATATGGATTCTATTGGTTGCTGATTGCCTACCTAACTCGAATGGGTGTGAGTTGAAGCATGGGATTTTTCCTCGTTCATACATTCCATTGCTTAATCAAAAACGTGGAAGTGATAACGAAATTGCTCACATGACTACCGGTGATCATCGATGGTCGGAGTTTGTTTTATCTAAAATTGTATAAAATAACATTGAAAACTATATAATAAACATACTAAAAATTATTAAAAAAAACATTTCTATCTTTCAATAACATTAACTACATTTTTACAATTCCATTTTCATAATGTAAATATGTGAACTTGAAAATTGCATAAAAAAAAACCTTTAAAAATAGGAGTGAAAGTTTATATCAACATTTTCTATAAAAAATATATATATATATATATATCTTTAAAAAGGAATATAGGGAGAGAGTAAAGTTTATTAGCATTTTCTTTTTTTAAAATATTATCTTTCTTTTAGAAAATCATTAAAATTTTGATTTTATCTTAGTTAAGTTTTTTTTTATCTTTTTAAAAAATGATCTCTTTTTGATAAAAATCAAACTCTCAAGAGGGAGTTATAATGTGAAGCGCGGCCTACAAGAGACCAAAATTTAATTAAAATAAAACATTGTTTAATATATATGTTAATCTAACATTTCAAAATTAAACTAAAATACAAAAACCTAATGTTTTATCACTAGAGTGTCAAACCGACTTTGACATCTATGAGTTAAGGTTGATCGATTTAACACTTAAAAATATTTTTTGAAAATTCTTCATTTGAAACTTTTCAAAATCGATCTGACTGATCCCTCTCGTTTTTCGACCAGTTAACTAAGTTAATCGAACTGGTTTTTTAGTCTATCATGTTCACCCCTCATGATCCACTTCACATATCCGTAATTAATTCCGGTTTGGTTTTCTACCAACTATATATATTTAAATTGCATTACTTTTACATTACTTTTACTAAAATAAAGTAATGAATAAACAAAATTTGCATTTATTCCTTTGTTTTTTAGTTTATTTCGTTTAAGAGATAACATATTACATTTGTTTGTTTACTTTGTTGGGTTTCGATCATGGGCCTCGTCGCTGGCAACGTTTGTTTTGTTCTATTTTGAGTTTAAAATTTTGTTGAAATAAATATATTTGGAATGTTTCTATTTTTGTTAAATGATATAAAAATTCACATAACAACCAACGTGACAAATTTTAAAAACATACCTAACATACTTTTTTACTTTTATTTCTAAGGAATCAAAATGTACTTTTCTTTTTCTTTTTAAGTTAACCAAAATTGAGAATACAGTCGTCATAATAAGCATTTTGTAAAGATCAAAATTGAGATTATATACGTCAAAATGAATCAAATCGAACTAAAATAAGTATTTAAACATATGAGTGGTTTGATACGTGAAAATCAATCATACAAATACTAATAACAATATTATGAATATTATTATTAAGTTCCAGTGTAAATAATACAATTTGTTTTCTCTAGTTTTTACCCAACAAATTCCCTCCAATTTTTTTTTCTTTTAAGAAAATTAATAGTAGTGATTTTTGGACCAAAGACAGATGTCAAAACTCGAAGGTAAACAGTGAAAATTTTATTTGGGCACGGTTGAAAATAAATCTCATCCCAAAATATTGTTATTGTTTAACTATTTTTTTTTTCAATAATATTATATTTGAATTAGGTCTGTGTGTTGTACACTCGGATGTTATTTGATTTATGTTTGTCTTGAAAAATGTATAATTTGAATTATATTGTTTTAAAATAAACAAGAAATGTGACAAGCAACAAGTAGCCGTTGCTTAGTTACTCATAGGCTTTACTTGTGACTCCCAAAGCATATTATTAATATTTAATCTATAGATCTATTTGGATTTGTTCTTTTATTCTTATTTTAAGAATCTATTAAGAGTAGTTGAGTCAATTCAAGTATATTATTAGTTACCATTAACGACAAATATTAGATATATTGTAACATTTTAAAATAATTACAAATATAATAAAATTTCAATAAATTTTACGAAGGATGAACTCCTACTAGTGATATGGTATATTATTGGTAGATTCTGGTTGTTTGATTTAAATTTTGATATATTTGCGAATTCTTTTGTCTTGTATTATATTTGTCAATACATTTGATTGATTGAATTGTTATGTTTGCAACTTTTAATATGGTTTCTTATTTTTTTTCATTTTGAAATACTAAACTTCTCTAACTATATGTTTACCTCTTTTGCTATACATTGTTAGCCCATTTTTTAAAAAATCAAAACAAATTTTGAAAAAAAAAAAAAACAGTTATTGAAAACGGGTTTTTTTCAAAAATAAAAAATTGACAGACTATTTACACTGCATAGAACAAAATTACTGAAAGAAACAAATTTATCACTACTTGTTTTTCTATAAAGTGTAAATATTTTATCAAATGTTCTATTTTATTTTACAATTCTCTTTTGAAAACTTGCTTTTAAAAAATTAAATACAAATTCAAGTGTTTGTAGAAAAAAAAAACTGAGAATCATAGTTGTTGAAAGAAGTTAATGAGAAAGTTTCATCCACCACATTTAGTCACTGTCATTGTAGTGAAAATCATGTTCTATTAAAATTGTTGTGGTCCTAAATTAAATTAAGTTTGTTGACAAAACTTCTTTTAACTTAACAAAGAATGATAGTGATATACTATTAAATTTGCTTTTATCTACTAGTTTGAGTTTTTTAATCAATTGGTGATTTAAGATGGTATCAGGGCAAGTTATTTCGTGATATCCTAGATTTAATCTTAGCACTTCCTCTCAATTGTTGAATCATTTTTCATAACTCAAGCCCACAAGTGAGAGGAAGTGTTAGATATTATATTAATGTCTTCACCTATTAGCTTTAGCTATGGTCAAGCTCCGGCAACATTATTTCCTCTTCAATTAAATATCCATTTCCATTTGTTTGGCTAGCTCTTCTTCAATTTCAATCCCACAAGTGCGAAGTAGCGTTAGATATTGTATTAAATTTACTTTCACCTACTAGCTTTTCAAACCACTGCATTGTTGTTTCCTCATCGATTAAAGTTGATTTCCACTCGGGGAGTGTTGGTGATATATAATTAAACTTGTTTATACCCATTGTCTTAAGATTTCGAGTTGATTGGTGATTTAAGAAATAATTATTAAATAGTACGAAACTAAAGGTCCAAAAATACTTTGGAAAAAAAACTTCCTTCAATGTTCGAGAAAAATATCAAACAATTGTTATATTAGATAATGTACTTATTATACTAAAATTGCTACGGATTCAAAATTTGTTCATCTAGTTAAATTTCTTAGAAAATCTCATTGATTAATAAGCATAAATAAAAAACAAAATCACAAAATTAAAAGCAAATCATTACCAAATCGAGACTCAATACTTTTATGAAAGCGCGTTCAAAACAAGGTATAATTAAAGGTACCTTATTTTCTCTATCAAGTTTTGTCAATATCAAAAAGAATAAAATGTGTGACCCACCTCAATTTCGAGGACTACTTTTTCATTTATTTTTATTGTCTAAAAAGGTGACCATTATCATTTTCATTTTTCATCTCAAAACTAACTCTATTTTTCTTTGTATGATTCTATACCTTTTATCATTTATCTCTCATTTAGTCTACCTAGAAGGTATATGCAATGGGAACTTAAAATTATAAATTAGGAGTGAATTAATCACTTGTCTATCCATTACACGATAGGCTCCACAATTAGACAACGTCTTTCTTATTCAAAAAATAGATGAGTAAGGATAAATTTAAAACTTCAAATTAAAAACTTAATTTTTAAGGTTTTTTAGAAACAATCAAGGGACCGTTTTAACAAGGTTATACATGCAAGACAATAAAAACCAACTAGCTACAATACTGAACACTGTATCAAAACACCCCATTTGTTGCTATATTTACTAATTGCTACAATCTTTGCTATTTAACATTTATCAAAAAAAAATTATTATTTGCTAGAGTGTTCACTATTTTATTCTCAAACTATAATAATCCACTCCATAAACACATAATATTATAATCCAAATTAAAATAATCAACGCCTAAACACAAACTATTATAACTCAACTATAATAATCTATATACTTATAATAACTCGCTTATTATTCTAAATGCACTAGATTGTGAGAAATCGAACCTATTACCTCTAAAATGATAATTAACTCAAACATCTTTTTTTCAAGTTGATAAAATATAAGTAAAGTTTAAACCAACTTTTAGGATATATGACAATGACTTTACACCTTATAATTCTTCAAATTCAATTACCCTTACAAATTCTCATGGATTGAATATATATATATTTATTTATTTACAAAATATAACCAAAATATAACCAAAATCTAAAATCCACCCAAGAGAATTTGATAGATTTTGTAACTAGTTTCAATTTTTTTTGGTTATATTTAAAAATTTAACCTAAACTAATTTTTTCAAATATCACAAAATATAATAAATTATTAGATTTTTATTCTATATTTTGTTATTCAAATAAATTCATTATTTATTTTCCCTCAATTTTTTTTGGTTTTAGTTATCACTAAAAAACGACACCGTTTAGAACTTGAAAGCTTGACAAAACCCTTCTTTAATTCTTTGAACCCCAATTTTCGTTTCACTGCCTCAAAGCTTCACTTAGAACGAAGAAATCTCCAATGGCGTCCTTAAAAGCAGTCTCTCGGTTATCATCCCGCTTGCAATCACTCGCTCCAAAGTTCAACAAAAGGTCTTCATCTTCTGAGCTATTTTCATTCAAATCTACTTGTCAATCTCAGCCTTCCGCAGCTTCTACATCGCGTCTTCATTGCACTTCGCGGTAAGACTTGTCTCTTCCCTCCATTTTCAATACCATTCATCTTAGAATCGTAGAATCATCAGTTACAGAAAGAAATTCGGTTCAATTCTTAACCGTGGAATAGATTTTGACTACAGGTTACCAGTGGAGTTGAGTAGTCAGGGGTCATTGATGCCATTGCACAGCGCTATAGCTGCAGCTAGATTAATATCAAGTCTGACCATTGAATCTCAAGGATGGGGTTTGGTTCCTCAGGGTATGTTTTGCTTAAGTTTCTTCTTGCATCTGGGTCATGTGAATTCTGATGATTCTCCATTATTGTATGTGCTCGAGGAATGTGGCCAAAGAAGCATTCCAAATATCCTTTTGTTTGTTCACACTTCATAGAATTTTTTTTTTCTCAAAATAATATGGGTTTTTTTTTTTTTTTTTTTTTTTTTTTTTTTATGATCTGAGTTTTTTTTTTTTTTTTTTTTTTTTTAATTTTTAGGATGATCATAGTTTGGGTCTAGTTCAATGCATATGTCTTGCGGAATTCTAGTACGATTGAGTTAATCGACCTGGTGCTTGCCTGTACTACTAGAACTGTCATGACCTTTGAATTGTGATTAGAGTCATATGGATGAAAATGATGGATGGAATACATCATTTTGATTGGTGTATGAAGGCAACAAGCTGAATCATGCAATTAACTTTAGTATTTGAACGAAAATTTAATATAACTGATCATACATACAAAGTAGCCATAGTTGAGTTCACAGTTTTAGCATTAGTCTAGTTTTTCAACACCTTAACTGTGGTCGATTACTTTTACGTGTTGACTCTTCTAGTTTTTCACCATGCTTCAAAGTAGTATCAACTATCGAGCGATGTTGTTTTCAACTAGTTGATGATTAAGAATATTTGACCGGAAAGAATTCAAAGAAATGGGATTGTCGAACATTTATGTTTTCTCCACCTGCAATAGACTTTTGAGCCTTTTTTCCTTTTTTTGCTATTTGAGCTATTGTAGTTTTTATTCAATTAGTGTTCATGTTAAGAGCAGGGAGAGTTCCTTTTTTGTGTGTGGGTGTGGGCGTTTAATTTGTGGCTAATTGGGAGGTTCTCTTCATCCCTTCCCCCCCCCAATGTAAAATCCTCCCTCGGACAAATACCTTCTTCATCAAATGTTGTCACATCTCATGGTGACAATAAAACTACCCAAAGAGAGTAATCTATTTGATATCTTTTGTTCTCTGTAAAAAAAAAACATTACTAATTTCCAATGGGATGATACCCTAGAAGTTGGTAGCAAAATGGTATGCTTGTTCGGTTGGCTATGAGGATAACTACTCTTTTGTTGTTGTTCATTCTTTGCTGGTTCACTGGGAAGTTTTGGTAGCAAAATGGTATGCTATTTTGTTTTTGTGGTCTTGGGTAGCTCTTCCAAAAACGAAGTTGTATACTTCAGATGCTACTACTTTCAAAATTCAGAAACCAGGCTAAATCAATCTAGACTGATGCGATATTGATTATCTCTGTGTGAGGCTTGGAGAGTGAAAATAGTAGGAATTGTCGCAAAAATCGTGGTAATCAAATTGTTGGCGTCTTTCTTGGCTTGTAAACTTCAGTTAGATGTCTAGTAGCGTTTCTCCTCCCTTATGTTTTCTTTACAGTATTTGTAATACAGAGTTTATCTCAAGAAAAGTTACTATTTTTGTCTTCCCCATAATAAACACTAATTAAAACTTCTGTGCTTGACAACGAGAAGAGTAAGAGAGTGAAAGTGCAGGCTAAAGAAAAACATCTTGGGGCGTTTGTGGCACTAGTTCAGCATCTTCAAGCCTAGGTTTAATGTGTTTAGGGGTTTAGGTTGATGGTTAGGGAAGTCGTTGGGGTGCAGGTTTTGAAAGCATAGATTTAAATCAGTGTGAACCGTGAGGGGGCTTGAACAGTGGGTTATTGTTCAAACTCGTTTGTTTCTCTGATAAAATTTGGTTTTGAGAACTCCTCATCGTGAACATTGTTTAGGCTTGGGTAGCTAAACCCATGTCCCAAATGCTTCTTTACAGCTGTAGCGTTATATTATCTTTGCCCTTTGGTCACATAATAAGTTGTCACAAAATGACTTCTGAGTACTAACATTAATTTTTGTTAATTTTTTTCATGGGAGAAAGTTATGCATGCAATTTTGTAGTTCATCATTTCAAGTAGCTTCATGCAAGACAAGAACCCTCTTTGATGCTGTTTTATCTTTCCTGCAGGTATTTCAATGCCTTTATGACAGGCTTTGCTATGCAGGAACTTGTTCTTTGTAGCTTTCTTTTGATTGACAATTGGGGTTTCTTTTTACTTCTAGTTCTTTACAATCTACAAGAATGTAAACCTAAATTATTGCCTCTGATTTTCTCTTTGGTCCTAAATTGGATGAGGTTTAAAGTTAAATTTTCATCTTGTAACGAATCCAAGTGATTGATATACAACTTATATGATTGTTGGATTTATTACCCCTTGGAAAAGATGGTGTAACTATGCTGTGAAGAACATCTTGTTACAAATAGAATGGTTATGGATTCTTCCTCTAGGATTCTTTTGATAATGTGTCCGACTCCATTTGGTAGTCATTCATTTTAGTTTAAAATTAAGTCTATTTTTTCTTAATTTCATGAGTTAGCGTCTTTCTTACAAATATAAGAGTTGAATTCTCACTCAAAATTTAAATATTATATTTCTTTTTAGTTTTCAAAGTTTGGATTAGTTTTAAGTAATTTAGAGGTGGAAAAATGTGTATAGTCTCAATTTTAGAAAAACCAAATGGTTGCCAGTTGGAGTTGGTCTTAGTTTTTTCTTTTTGAAACTAGACTAAAAATTTAAATGTTCTTTTAAAATCAATTTAAATGTTTTTTTAAAAATCAAATGAGGTCCTAGTTTTTTGTTTTGAAAATTGAGCTCGTTGGCACTCTTCTACACCTACGAGTTTCTCTTTTATTATTTAATTTTTAAAAAAAATTCAAAGCTCAAGTTAACATTTGAAAACTAAAAATTATACATATAAACTAACATTAATTTTTTGAGAATTCGAACATTTTTACGATATTGTGGAATGCAGTCACATACATGAGACAATATTGGTAAACAAATAAACTTCAAAATGTACTCACTGTAAAAGAAATAAAAAAATAAAATAAAATGAAGATGTTAGATTAGCTTCGTGTTAATACAACTATAAAGAATTTACATTGCAAATGATTCAAACCCCTAGGTTAAAAAAAAATAACTTCTCTTTCCTTTGCAAAAAGGAAGGAAGGAAACCAGACAAAAGAATAGGTTAATAAAATCCTATATGGGTCTGAATTTTTACATGGGATAAACCTCCAAAACTTCACACTATTACCTTCCTCTATACATCCTTTTTTACCTTCTTTTTTTACTTTCTACTTTTTCCATTAGTGGCGAGCTGTTGGACTTCTTAAAGCTAAACTCTCAAGCTTCTCTAAATAAGACAATCTTTTTGGTGTTGCAACATTAGCAGGTTTGTTCATATTTATGTCTTCTTCTCCTTTACAGTAACTTTCTTTAATGGCTAATGGTCTTATATAAGAACTGTCTTTCTCAACTTCCCAACCCATGAAATCTGAAAGTGTTTTTGAAGAGTGAGAATCACTTGAACTCAGCCGTTTCTCTGTATTCATGGAAAGATTCTCCAATGATTCCTCAATCAATGACTCTCGAGCAACGTTATCTGCATAAAGTACATCCTCAATCCTTGACATGATGCTGAATGCCAAGCTTTCTATTACCCTTGAATAGCTTTCTAGGATTGCCTGTCCTACATCCTGTGAACAACAAAGCAAATATTAAGATTAAGGGATTCTTGATGTTTCAACATTTGAGCAAAAACGAAGCTAATTCTTTCCTAGAAGTTTTCAAAACTACCCTTGGAGAAGAAATCCAATAGGACGTTGGATGAAAGTTAGGACTTGAAACGGTGTAGGAGTGACTGGATCGTGAACGTCGCCACACCATTCTAGGTCCCAAGATCCATTCAACATTCTAAGGTACAAAGAGTTGTTTCCCTATTCTTTCATAAAAGTTTTCAAAACCACCCCTTGAAATCCAATAGAATGTTGGAGGAAAAATTAACAGTGTAGCAGTGACCAGGAACGTGAATGTCACCATACCGTTCTTATTATTGACTTCCATTCGACATTCTTACGAATTTCTAACTCTATGGGTAGTTTTGAAAGAAATAGCACATAACACAGTTTAAGAGTATTTTTGTAATTTAGCCGAAGAAAAGTTTATCGAAGTGTTGGTTTTTACCTTGCCATGTTGGATTTTGGACACATCAAGAGCAGATTGAGAAATCCCTGGAAATTTTTGTTTAATTAAGAACAAGATGGTTTCAACTCTCTCTTCAAAAATTTCTCTTTTCTCAAAGCTCACTGCTGAACCCCATGAAGACTTTCCATCCTTGTGATGCATTTTCCTCTTCCATATAACAATCGAAGCCTCAATCCTGTTCTTAAGATCAATCACTTTGTGTTCTGTTGATAAGTCCATTGACTTTAGGAATTGCTCTGGATTGAAATAATCATCTGTTATGCTCTTGTAGATTGAATCACCCAAGCTTGTTTTTCCATTCTACAAGAAGACGTTCAAAATTCAGCTCAAGTTTCAAATTTCCTGGAACCAATCATCATAAGCTAAGAACCACAGATACAAATACAAGAAAGAAAAATGACAAGACATAAACACTGTGAAATGTCATTTTCTGAAAAAATAGGACACTAACACATCCTTTAGTCTCTAAAAATATAGCAGATTTACCTACTTAAAAACGAATTTACTTCTCTCGCAAAATTTAGTATTTATAGCAATGCTTGAACTAGTATTCAATATCTGATTAAAAAATGTTGGACCCGTGTTTACTTGTTTGACACATCTAGCTGGTGTGTTAACAAGTGTACACATTGGACGTGGTGACATTGACCAAGCTAAAGTGTTCGTACTTCTCAGATCACAAGTTTTTCTCTTACCTTAGGGAGAGACTCAATGTAGCTCTCAGGCACTTCCATTTCTGTCAACACTTGAGCATTTATAGCCATGGCTGCTTTTAAAATTTGGTTCACAGATTCCTTCTGAAACAACAGCCATTTTCGAGTAACATCCGATAGCCCGCTTGGAGGTACCTTTACCGCTGGTAGCCACCATTTGTCTCCGTTTCGTTGTGTATCATCTTTAGCAGATTCATCATCTCTTGATACATACCAAAACTCATGTAGTTTCCCAAATTGATCCAGGTAACTCTGTCGATGATATTTTAAGTGAGAATCCAAATGAAAGGATTAGGATGATAGAACTGAAAATTGGAGATGTACTTACAAGTAACATGGCATCAAGTTTTCTAAGTGCTGGAATGTTCATGAGCAAATCTTTCCTTTGTAAAGTCACCATGATCTATAAGAGGGAAAACAAGCAATTCTTTAGAACACAAAGGGTCCCTCTTGACCGAGAGGTCAGATGTGTTGAACTCAACAAAAACAGGGGTTTAGAGAGTGAGAGGGAGGACCTCCATATCTATTCCATCCTTTGACGTTTGTTTTGAAGGGACAAACTCAACAATGTGATCGGTTACGGATAAAAACCATTCTATTTCTCTTCTCCATCTTGCTTTCTTCCCCGGAGATAGAGCCTCAAGCTTTTGCTCTCCAAAAGTAGACGCTGCAATATTTTCTCATATTAGATTCTAGCCCAACTAGTTACGACAGATATTCTCAACCAAGAGATCAGATGCTCCAAGACTAAAGATTTTAAATATGAATGATCTAAGAGGAAAGATTATAAGTACAAGGGAGGTCAAATAGGACACCTGCTAGGTTTGTTATGGCATTGGACAAAGCCAGAGCAGAAGAAACACCCTTTCCACCTCCTGACATATCCTCACCCAAAAGCAGTTTTGCAAATTTTGCTTTCATCAAATCCAAATCTGAAACCAAACAAAACCATATAGGATGAAGTTCCATATGGGTGACCAAAATGGTAATAGGACATGGAAATTTTTTATTTTTCATCCCATACTTTATCAATTTTCACCGTAAACTTTCAATTACGTCGATTTAAACCCTAATAACCACTTTCCCAATTCAATATGCACAAACTAACCGTGAAATAACTTTGTCAAAACTCACAAATTTCAATAGAAACTAAGTTCTGATATCTTTTTTTCTTCGCATTTTGATGAAACCGAAAGTTTGGAGTAACTCAACAAGTTAAAGAGGTAAAAACAACACGATTTTACCTGAATTAGGTTGACATCGAAGACCTCTTGCTCTAATACCACCATGTGCATCGAGACAAGAAACAGGACCTTTAGTGTCACCCAAAGCCCATCCAATTTTTTGGGGTTCAGAAGAATCTCTTGAACACTCTTGTCCATTCTCCAAAATCAAACTATGAGCTTGTCTTCCAGGAAGTTCCACCACTCTTTTCAATTGAAATGATCTTGACTGCTGAACACTTGGCTGCTGAATCAAAGCTCTAACCATTTTGACAATCCAAATCTTTTCTTCAACAACAAAAAAAAGTTTGTAATGTATTTGAGCAAACAAGAAATGGGGTTTTCCTTTTTCTTCTGATTTAGGAGGTCTTTTGGGTTTTGGCCTTTTGGATTTGTGAAGAGAGAAGAGAAAAATAGTGGGGTTTGTCTTTTTTCTTCTTTAGTCTCTGTTATTTGATAGAATAGATTGTGGGGTGCATGTCTATGAAACAAATAATGAAGAGTTTAGTAGAAAAAAGTGGATAGAAATAAAGGCTGCTAAATTTTGTTAAGTTTTTCTTTTAATTTAATGGTTGAGAGATTAAACCTGCCAACAAACTAGGGAGAGACATTCAAGCACAACTACCACTCTCTCTCTCTCTCTCTCTCTCAAAAGTGATTTTAGGATTTGGTTTTCTTTTTCTTTCTAAAAAAGTAAATGTAACTAATAAACTTCTTTATTTGCAAGTTTTTCTTGTAAGTGGCTACTTTTTTTGTTGGTGTGTTTTACTACGAAACTTCTTAGACGGTTGATTTCTATCCGTAAAAAAGTTAGAAGTCATTTAAAGTTAATCGGTAGGTCGAATGGTTAGACATAAATATCTCTTTTCTTTTAGTTTTAGGTTTGTTTCTACTTCTCTTATTGATAACGTAGTGTTCTAAAAATAAAAATGGCATCCAAATCGTTCGATTTAGGGTAATTGATTAAAATATTATTGTATTAAATCCAACTTAGTTATATTTTTCTTATATGTCATAAGTCTTTTTTTTTTTTTTTTTTTTTTTTTTTTTTTTTTTTTTTTTTTTTTT